>JARHVA010000771.1:2867500-2922500 GCA_037957365.1 Torreya grandis | reverse complement strand
AGGTGTAGCACTCGTAGGGGTTTGAATGCTAGTATGGTAGATCCATAAAGCAAAAGGAATGTGTGTGTGTCAATCCTTACCCATATCAATGACTACCTTCATAATAGTTTTGGTCAATGTTTTGTTAGAATCTTCAACCTATCCATTTGCTTATGGATAATATGGTGATGAGAAGCTCAATTTGATTCTGAATGTATCACAAAGACTTTAGATATTCTTGTTTTTGAAATATTTTCATTATCTATTATAATTTTATGAGGGATACCAATATGATAGATGATGTGATGGTTGATAAAGTTAACAATTTTTTTAGCCTTAGTGGAGATGAGAGGAATGGCCTAGACCCACTTGGTGAAGTATTCAGTGGTAGTAATAATAGAATGATGATGGAAGGAGGAATGAGGGTTAATCTACATAATTAGATCTAATCCCTATTGGGAGAAGGTAAAAAAATATTTGGTGACTTGTAATGCATGAATTAGAACATGAAGGAGGTTAGCATTTTGTTCACACTTGATGCAATGTTGAAAATAATCAACACAGTCTTGATGGAGTGTGGGCCAATAATAGCCAAGTCAAAGGATACACTTGGAAACTATGTGACCATTGAAATTCCCACAAAAAATCCCATCATGGACTTCCTTAATATCAAAGGGAGTCTCAGTATTAGTGAGGCATCTAAGAAGAATACCATCAAAACCTCACTTGTAGAGAAGTCTCCCTAGCATAGTGTAACAAGTGGCACATTTTATGAAGACACGTTTCCCATTATTAGAGAGATCATAAGGGGTAATAAAGAAGGAAAGGTAATCCATGATTTTATTTTACCATAATTCATATGGGTTAGATGTTACATTTTTGATAAAAAGGATGTTAGTTGATACATAGGAGGGTAATATTAAGTGATGCATAGTGACATAGATTTTTGATGAAGAGGATGAAGAGGGTATATGTGAAGCAAGTGAAGCCATTATGTTATAAAAATTATTTTTATATTGAGGAATAGTTTGTAATAGATAAGAATCAAATGATCCTAAGAGCGTATCTACATGATGTTTATATCACTATAGACTCTTGTTTTTGCATAGGTAGGAACCATTAACCTAGTTATCCACTAGCTATGAATCACCAAAAATGGTTATGGATTTGATACCCAAGAAGAGAGTTGTTTTATGTCCTAAGATCAAATCCTCATATTTGGCCATATTGTTAGTGCATTCAAAATCTAGCCTAAATGACAAAGGCATAGGCTTGTCATGTATAGGATTAAGAATGACTCCTACACCCCCATTGTATTGACATTTAGACCCATATAAGAACATCATCATTTGATAAGAGATGTCATAAGTGGAGAGCGTTATGATGGATTTGTTAGGGAATTCAAGGTTTGATGGTTGGTTATCAGACAAAGGGGTGGTAACTAACTAGTCAATGATTATTTTCCCCTTAATAGACTTTTGTTGAATGAATTCTAAGTCAAATTTAGTAAGAATTATGAGTCACTAAGCTACATGTTAGTTGTGATATGGCTTGGAATGCATGTATTAGAGGGGATTAGTATGGGTGACTACATAAGTTTTATGATTTAGGAGATAATGGTGAATCTTGGAGGTAGAAAAGACCAATGCGAGGTATAGTTTTTTAGTATGGGTATATTGAGTCTCATAATCAATAAGTGTGTGGCTTATGTAATAAAATACCTATTCTCGATGTTGGTCATCTCGATGTGCAATCATAACACCTAGATAATGGTCTATTATGGAGATGTATAGGTAGAGAGGCTAATTTTTCTTAGGTTGAATAAGAATTAGTGGGGAAAGGAGATATTGTTTGAGTGTGTCAAAAGCTTCATGGAAATATATATTCCAATGAAAGGAAACATCCTTTTTGAGGAGATGGTGAAAGGGTTAGAAATGATATGACAACTAGGAGATGAAGTGGTAAATTGACTAAAGTTTACCTTGTAGGATATGAATTTGTTTGATATTAGTAGGTGGAGGCATCTCTAAGATTGCTCTAACCTTAGTAGGGTTGACCTCAATACCATGGAGAGGAATGATAAAACCTAATAGCTTATTGAAAATAACACTAAAGACACATTTCTTTGGGTTTAGTCAGATGTTATATTATAGGAGATGAGAAAATATGGTTTTGAGAATCATCAAGTGGTCCTAGCAAAGTTTAGACTTGCCGAGTAAGTCATCCGCATAATCTTCCATAATATTGTGTAGAAGATCATGGAAGATGTAAGTCGTAGCCCATTGGTAGGTGGCACTAGTGTTCTTTAGGCCAAAAAGCATGACCTAATAATAGAAATTCCCCCATGGGGTAATGAAGGTTGTATTATATTGATCCTTAGGAGTGACTAGTATTTGATTATATCAAACCATACAAAAGTGATAGCATCTCATGGTTGGCTATTAGATCAATAAGGTTGTTGATACTTGGAAATGGGAAGTCATCTTTTGGACAAGTGATGTTTAATTCACAATAGTTAATGAAAATATGAATTTCCCAGTGGCTTTTATGAGAGGAAAATATTATAAATCCATTGTGGGTAGTCGATGGGTTGGATAAAGTTAATAGAATGGATGTGTTGGAGCTCTTCTTTGATAAGGAAATCAATACGAGGATACATCTTGTGAAGCTTCTGCTTAATAGGCTTAGCATCTTTATTGGTGGAAATGTTATGGGTGATGATAGAGGGGTCAATACTAGGCATGTCATTATAAGACAAAGCAAAGGCTTTGTTATGGTTATTAAGAAACGTGGCATAATAATTTTGCTCAAAGGAATGCAAAGATTGGCCAATCTTGAAGATGGGAGGGTTATTGTGAGAGGGTAGATTGATGTCAATGGTTGATTCATTTAACATATCTTATGTTTCAGATGGGAATGACCATTGGATATAGGAATCATCTGCACCCATGTATGTGAAAATTGCATCATCATCTTGAAATTAGACAATATTAATAGTGGGAGAGTCTTCATCAATTATTTTAGGATGAATGAGAGGAAGGGGCATTATTTGCCTTCCCTAGCTATAGGTGAGAGAACACAAATGGATCACATTTATTGAAAAAAAATTTAGGAGGTATAGACACCTCTAATTTGGTAGGGGATGGTGGAGAAGAAAGTGGAGAAGGAGAGACTAGTTATTAAATAATTGGTACATGGGAGGTTTTAGTGAGTTTAGTTAGTTTGTCATATCCCACTCTATGCCTCTTTTTGGCATTTTCAATGGTTTGGCTAGTAGGATATTCAATAGGTGTATGAACACCTTATTCATAATGACACAAACCAAATCCTTTCTAGGCACACCTATAGAGATAGGTGTGAGTGAATCTAGGGTTGATTAGGAAAGAGAAGTCAGAGGTAAATGTTTATGGTGAAGAAGATGGATTCTTGATAGTGGGAGCCTAATCAATTTCCTCATATGTAAAATTAGTTCAAAGGTTAGGAGGACTATTATGTATGAACATCCCAATGTGAGGATCATAATTTGGGTGTATGTGAAGATTTCCATACTCTTGTAAAGTATAAAACATGTCAAATGCCAACAAATGATATTTGCTGAGTGACAAACATTGAAAAGTCTCCTCCATGGGATCCTTGTCAGTAATTTGTGTTATTGGTATCTGTGTAACTGGGGGAGTGGAGCCTATAGAAGATTTAGAAGTATAGTGTGGGGAAGATGATGCCTTTAATGGAATGAAAACATCATTGGGACTATAAGTCATGTTGCATGTTTTAAATAGAGGTGGATCAGTACTATAACATGCACTTATCCATCATGCTCAAACTTAACACAATGGTGCAAAGTTGAGGGTACACATGCCATAAAATGTATCCAAGGTCATCCAAGTAGTATGTTATATTATAACTCTCCTTATACAACATAGAAGATCTTAGTAATTGTGCGGGGACCTACATAGATATGTAAGACAATAGTGTTCACCATAGTAGTTATGGTATCATTAAAGGAGTAGAGTACCACATCGGTTTGAAACATGTAATTTTTAGGAAGAGCTAGTTGTTTGTAGGAATGGGTGGAAATAATATTGATACTAGCTCCCCCATTGATCATGACTCTCTTAACATGATTTTGATCAATATATATATAGTAATAAAAGGTTAGAATCATAATTTTTAGGATGTTGAAGTAGAATTTCTAAATTACTGAAGGAAATTAGGGAGATGAAATTAAGGGAATTGACCAAAGCTACAAGAGGTTAGGGATCATCAGGTTGTACCTTAATTAATTTCAAAGAACTACTCAAAGCTTGATGATGTTTGAATGAGTTTTGGATTAACTCATACATGATATTTTCACAAGCATTTAGTGAAGTTGTTTCACCATTAAACTTTGGATAATGTTCAAATATGTTGGTTTCAGGACCCTTAAGATGGAAATTTTAGGATTGGGAAGAGGAGTGTATTTGGTGAAGGGATGAGCCCTAGGAGAAGTGTCCTTTCCTTACCTTTATCCTTTTGGTTTTATGACTGTGTGGCCACATTAACTATATTGATCTAAAAAGTAGGTGAAAGAGGTGGTAAAAGAGGTATGACCACATCTTTGGGTTTGAATTTAGGTGGAATAATAGGAGGCATTATGGATGCTAGAGGTGGAATAATTGGGAGGTTAATGGGAGTATCATCAAAGAGATTATTGACATCAAAGTATTGCTAAATGACTGATGTGAGGGATTTATAACTCTCAGTATCATGTCTAAGTGAATGATGATATAAACACACTTGTGTATCATTAAACCAAGATGGCTTCATTCTAAGAGGACTATAAGGCTTAATGAGAGGAAGAGTTATTATGGAGGATTGCAATACTGACATAGGAAAAAGCTTTGAGAGCTTATAAGTGGGCTCACATTTTTTATGCTAATCAGAGTGGACACCTTCTTTTGTTTAGGAGTCATAAAGGTGATTTGATTTGGTGCCTTGTTTGGCATTGGTGGAATTACATGCTTTTCTAATACTTTCTTGGTGTTAAGTATCATGGTGTTAGATGTGAAAGGCCTACCAAGTTGCAAAGATGGGAGTGGAGGTAACTTAACATTTTTTTTTGCTTGAGTTGTAAACACTCCAACTAATGTAGAGGGGTGTGGTCCAAAAATGGATGGTAAAATAGAGGGTCAAAGAGGGGATTAGTGAGATCTAAGAAGCTTAACATTTTTTTAGTTTATGTCATGAAACTCCAACTTGTGGTTAAGGAGTTAAATATAATTTCACCTATAGATGAATTAAATTAGAATGGGGAATACTCCTAAAGGCCTTATCTACTTTAATGTGGTACATATCTGTGAGGGTGAGGATTCTAGAAAATATGACTAAACATTAGGTGGTTTTGGTGAAGAAGCTCTAATTTTGTCAAAGACCTTAGGGTAAAGGGTAGTGAGATGGTTGGTGGTAAAGGCTAAATTTCATTGTTTTGGATAAGTATTTTTAAGTCGGTCCCAAAATGTCACATGATCTAGCTTCGTGGAGTCAAGAAATTCTAGAATTTTTACCAACCACAAGAAAGGTTTAGATGAAGTTGATTTAGGCCTTATATTTGCATCCTTACAAGGCTAAAGTGTTTGGGAAAGAGGGAAATTATTGGTCTCTACTACTTTGGGCCAAAGATGATAAAAAACCACAATGGGGTCTTCTTCAATAGAGATGGGAGAAGATACATGGTCTACCATGGGTGGAGGAGAGGTACGTGAAGAAGGTTCCTCAAGGGGGTAAAGCATAGGTATTATTTTTCTCTCAATATGTGGGTGAGGAATAGGTAAAGTATGATCCTCCATAGGTAAAATAATTGGCAAGATTGGTATAATTGGAGTAGGCACAATAGGTCTCTCACCCAATGTAGGAGTGGATAAAATTGACTCTTCAAGGTGCAAAGGTGGAGTGGATGGGGTAATACTCTCTATTGGTGGAGGAGAGGTAGGCAAAGAAGGTTACTCAAGAGGGTATAATACAAGAATGATTTTCCCTTCAACATGTGGTTATAGAATAGGTAAGGTGTGGTCTTCCATAGGAAAAAGAATAGGTAATATTGATGCAAAAATAATTGGAATTACTGGCTCCTTTGGTGGCAAAAGAAGTGGTAATGGAGGCTCTTCCTCACATGGTAGTGAAATGGATGAAATAGGATCTTCTCCATAAGGAGGAAGAAAGGGAAAAATAAATGTCATTGAATTTAGTGGAGGAGTTGATAATATAGGTACTTCTTGTTGAGGGGAAGATTAAACTAGAGTTAAAGGAAAGACCATATTAGCTATATGGATATTATGATCACTTGAGTTATTCATGGTTTGAACAATATTTTTATTGGGTGAATGGTTAGGAAAAAGGTGTTTAAACACATCCATACTTTGACTAGGGGGTGCATTAGGATTATCCAAGACGATATCACCCCTATCAAGTATGTCTTGAATAAAGTTCTTGAATGTCTTATAGTTATTAGAATTATGGCCTTTAACTTGATGGTAGCCATAAAACTCATCTTCCTTGTACCAAGTTGAAATAGGATGGGAGGGGTCAAATTGTATAAGAGGTTTGATTTGAGTAAGGGTTATGACACCGTATTGCAATAGTTTTTCCAAAACAAATGTATATAACTCCCTAATGGGAGTGTATGTCTTTATTCATATTGTTTTTGGAATTGATTAGTCAAATTTTGGGAAGTTAAGGAATTAGGTTGGTTTGTGGTTGTGGCAGAAGCTAATTTAATGACCACCACATTGGTAAATCCTTTTTATTTTTGGTTAGAAGGAGAAGTTTTAGAAGAAGAGGATTCATTTAATTTGGAATTGTGGTTCTTACTACGCAACTTGAGTTGACCTTCATTTATAGCATAAATATTGAGTTTTCATGCTATTGTAAAGTTCTCATCAAATGTGTAGAAAGTTTTTACCTAGATTGTAGATGAGATGTGCTTAGCACATGCCCTTGAAAAGAGCTCAATAATATTAGGTTGGGGTAAGGATAAGGAGAGTTAATTGATCAAGCCACTCCAAAAAGTGACACAATCTATGATAAACTCATCATCAAATTGTCTAATAGAATAAATGTATGTCATATAAACCTTTTTAGAGATGTTAATAGAGAAATGGTCTATGAATATTTGTGTGAGTTGGGTAAACAAGAAAAGGGATTGGTGAGGTATAGAGCTATACCAATCCAAGGTAGCACCTGAAAGAGACATAGGGAAAGTCTAAAGTAGTGATGCATCATCGTGCCCTATTAAATAACAAGCATGTCTAAATGCTCAAAAATGCTATTATGGGTCCTCTTTACTACAGAAATACATAAATTTAGGGAGTTCCTATTGGCTTGGATAAGGGTGAATAGGAAAAGAAGGATGAATGGGTTTATTACATATTTGATAATAAGATAACACATTATTTAAAATATAAATAAATGTCTCTAGATTAGACATATTGTCCATCAGCATCTTAATGAGGTTTGGAGGGGGATTAGTCTAGGGGATACCTCCTAAGTTATAAGGAACCTAATAGGAAGTAGAGGGGGCATATGACATAGCTTTCTGAGGTTGTGTTGGGATAACATAAGGATAATGAGTCATAGACTAGGGGCAGAAAGAAAAGGGGCTTATCTCATTGGATTAGAGACTATGCTTTGGTGATATTGTTATTATATGTTGGGTTATTAGCATGGTTAGAGTAGATTAAGGGTGAGTCTTAACTTGGATAATTATAGGCATGAGGGTAGATGGAATATGTACCACTAAATTATAAAATGGGGAGTGACTTGATTGAACTGGTTGTGGTTGTGAAAGTAGGGAAGTCACGCTAGGGTTTAGGTGGGATAGGGTTATTGGTGATGCTAAAATTTGGACATTGTTTATGGTTGGGTTACTTGTCAAAGTAGTGTTTTGAGTAACCATGGGGAAAATAGTGGAGGTAAATGAAACTAAACTTGTCTCCATTAGAGAGGTTGGCATACCATAGATTGGGTCACCTAAAGAATTACAGGTCTAGCTCATAACAAGGTAATGCTGAAGGGCTTCCACATTATGATCAAGAAATTTAGAAAAATCTTGGTCTCCCTAAAGCACAATGAGAATTTGATTGGGGCTGGAAGTATGCTTTGTATCTGAAGTATGGTCCATGATAGAATTAGAAGTAAGAGGGGAAGGTGGAAGTGGTTGCCAACTTGCATAATCGGCAAGAATTTTGGCTTGATTTCACATCAATGCCATGCAAGAGTAAGTATAAATAGTCTTATTACTCTATATCAGTGACATAATAAGGAAAAATCACGTTTTGGTGCAGGTAAGTGTGTTGTTTTTGCTTGCTACTTTGAGAAAATGAAAATTACATAGTTGTTGATGTTGATCGTGTTAATCAATGTCAGTAGTAAAAGTTTGCTGATGTTGGTCAGATTAACCAATGTTGATAGCTAAAGTCTATTAAAGTCATTATAATTAATTGATGTCAGTCACTGTGATAACCTAAGAGATGGAAAATCTAATGTTTTAGAAACCTAGAAGTTGAAACTAGGTAAAATAGTGGATGCAAGAGGTCTATGTGAGAAGGAAGAACACTCATAAAACCTGATATAACAAGTTAAAATTGAGTATTAGAAATAGTGTTTATTTTGTGAATTTAATAGAAAAACATCCTTACCAACTCTAAAATATAGAAGCCAATAGAAAAGAAGAAAAAGAACATACATCTAGTAACTATTAAGTCCTAGACATTAATTTTTAGTCTCATGTTGGTCTATGCCTTAATCAGAGAGTCAAAAGAGAATTTTGTTATCAAAGGTACTAGAAAGCAATATAGATCTAGTTTTAGGTTAGTTTTAGTGCTCAAGAGGAAATCTATGTTAGACCAGGTACGTGGCTTGTTATAGGATCTTGCTCTCTGCACTTCACAGACCTATAACCAAGCCAGGTTTCTTAGCCAAAATATACATATATCTAGATTTTATACTCTACTAGAGAACAGATTGGGTTCTTCTCTTGGTGGTGAAATCCAAGTAGGATAGCTAGGTATGGTAAGGTTATACACTAGGTGATGCAATCTTGATGGGCCTTTTCTCAATTGAGTTTAGATGTTTGTTTGTGTGAATGTGATTTGGTTGTGGAACATAGGTGCACTAAAATTCATACATAATTCTTGTAATTAACTAGGTGAGCTAATATTCATCAAGAAAACAATGAATTGTAGTAAGTTTAAAACCCAAATCTGAAATGTTTAGATTCAAATAAAAAAAAGATGAAATAGGAGTAGAGAATGAAATTCACCATCCTAATGTGCATGAAAGAAGAAGTAAAGAAGAGATTCTTCTTAACTTGTAAGAAAAAAATGATAAATTGATTTTAAAGGTAAAGAGAAAAGAAAAAAAATTAGTTTATTACTTTTAAATAGAAAATAAAATGTTAAATTTTTTATTTAAAGAGAGAAATGAAGGAGAAATCATAAGAAATGATTTTTTCACTATAATTCACCTATATGAATACTTAAAACAAGCAATGAACCTAAGGCAAACTCTAGGGTCCCACTAAGCATGCCATAAATGTATGTTTCACTAAAATTTGTCTATTTCAAGTCTAAAGAAAAACAAAGAAGAATGATAAGGATAAGTGATTAGAATGAAATTATATTGGTTTGTGTGTTGTATCCAAATGTTGTGAATACTCCTCTTTGGCTAGGGAGGAGTACCTATAAGTAAGAAAAAACTACCACAAAATGTTTGTTAATAGATAAATGAGTGGGATGCTAAGCTAGGCGCTTGTTCCAAGAATTGTGAAACTTCCTTAGAGATGATAGTCCACTTTTTAAAGAGAAAAGAGTAATAAAAAACTAAAAGATAGGTAAAGAGAGAGTGAAAGAGAGATAATATTACCATTATTCACAACTTGAGTGTAGTAGAAAGTGACAGGGTGCAGGTGGTATATTTTGTTTATATTTGAGAAGGTATTTGGGTGGGTTTAGGAAAGGTTAGGAAATCTATAGTCACCAACATCGGTGGGGAAGTGACTGATATCAGTTATACTTCTGAGGTTAGTGGGTGATGATGATCAATGTAAGTTAGGCTATCAAGGTCAGTAGGGGCAATAATTACCTAGAATTTTATAAATGGCTTATCTGAGTCTAGGAAATGGTTTTGATTAGAGGTGGGAGGTTGGGGAGAATTATGAGAGAGAGAGCGCATGATTTGGATAGTTTTAGATAGAGGTTTGGTGTGTTAGGTCAAGGGAAAATAAGCAAGGAAGCTTTATAACTCTCTCACAGGGGTTTAGTAAGGAATGTATAAATTAATGAATAGTAAATATAAAGTGATAGCAAAGTAAATGATTAAAAGACCTAAAGAATAAGTGATGTACTTAGTTATATTGGTGACTAAATGATAAGTGATAGATTTATGGCTCATATTAGGTAGACCAAACTAATGCCCTAAACAAAGAGAACAAGTAGGTGATACTCGTCCTCAAGAGCTTGGTTCCTAATCATGATTGACTTATGCAAGATAATAGTAAGCTAGGATGTTAAAAGTTGAATATTGAGAGCTTAAATGCATGTAAGAATGAATTTTATTGATTTTTGCTAACCTAAACATCAAGTTAGAGTTTTTATTATATCACTTACGTCAATGATCCCATCAACATCGACTATGGGTTGACTGATGTTGACAGCCTTAGAATAGGTAAAACTAATATTTTTGGCTAGTTTTCTATTTCTCCTCATTCCAAATGTGGCACCCATTATAAAATGGTAAAAATAAGAGGCTAAGAAGGATGTAGTTGATTATGAATTTAGTTTTGAGATGAGAATAAGTCTTGGGTAGCTAGGATAAGGGGAATAAGTCTTGAGGTGATTCATTAGGTGAGAATTAGTCTTAGGATGAGCTGGGTAGGTAAGGTGGCATAAGGGGTTTTTAATTAACTTAATTAAGTATTTTAAATTAATTAAATATGTGAGGGGTAAAAACATGGGTTAGGGAGGCTAATTGTTATTATTAAAAAATGGGCTAAAGGGGGGTTTTGACAGAGTTATGGACATGTGTGTGACATAATTTTGGTGTCTACAATAACAAGAAGGCATATTTTTAGGATAGTCTAATCACTATAGGAATCCTAGTCTATGTCTTATGGAATGTGAGGTTAAAATTATACATGAAATCATGGGGAGGTCTCTAAATGGTAGTCAATTGCTTAACTAATAATAGGTGATCATATTTATCTTCAAGTTTCCTAGCTAAGGCTACACCTATTTCATCCCAGGTAGCAATGGAATTCAAAGGAAGATTTATATACCACTCCAGTGCTTTTCATTTAAAAGAAGCAACAAGTAGTCTGATAGCCACATTATCTTAAATTATTAATAGACCAAAGGTTGGTAACATCTTGGATGTGTTTAATAGTAGCTTTTTGATGTTCTATAGAAAATAATGGGATAATTTCAAGAGCAGACACAAGAAAATAATCATATTGGGCTAAGTTCAATGGACTACCTCTATTAGATGGAATAAATACTTGATTTATGATGGACCTTTGAGCAAGGGGGATTAAACTACTTGGAACAATAAGATGACCAAATAGAAAAATTACTTTTAAAGATAAGGTCTTGTCTTATTAAATTTTTCTCTCTTATATGAAATAATAGGTATCTCAATTAATCCAAGGGGAATACCTTTACTAGCTAACTTTGTAGTAACTTATGGCATGAGAATGTTGTTTAAATGGTGTTATGAACTCTAAAAATTCAAAGATATTGAGATATTGATGATGATAGATATATTTTTCTTCTATAGATACTTCTCCTTAACTCTATATTTTAGTCCCCAAAGAGACCTAGTCGTATTCGGTGTGCTATAACTATTGGTGTTCTTAGGTTACACCCTAGCTGAGCAAAGGGATTGTTTATGTCCTCTTACTCAAACCTAGTCCAACATGAGATTGACCAAAGGATATGGGTCACATAAACTTGTTTTAGATCTCTGAATAAGGTCATATTTCTTTTTTATTTATCACCTAAACTAGACCTAACACTAACTCTTGTTTGTAAAATGGAGAGAGATTTACAAAAATCATAAAATCATGTAAAAATGAGGTGATGCACCAAATGTTTTGATCCTTATAATTATATAATATACATTATAAGACATGTTCAAGAATTCAAATATCACTTCATTCACTCTTTGATTAGTTTCACATAAGTATTTCACACAAAGACATGGACTAGATATCAACCTAGCATGGGAGGGTAATTATCGACTTCCTAAAAAGCTATATGTGCACTTAGAGTGACCTGTGAGGACTACCAAAATACTACATGAAGGTGAGTAAAATTAGATAAAGGAAATAAAATCATATATTCACTTGACCAAATCACTGAATTCATGATACACACTTCAATTCAACTTGAAAATGGAGGAATTTAGTATTTATTACATCAAATAGGCATTATAGTACAAATCTTGGTAGAGTCTAATCATGCCAAAGAGAGGGATCCATTTTAAGGCTTAAAACCCTATATATATCAGAATGGGAATGAGAGAGATGGGGAAAGGTGCCCAATAAAATAGAGAATGGGTCATTATGATCAAGATTTTTGATCCTCTAACATTGATTTAGTTAGAAAGGATCATCATGCCAATACTAATTCTAGAAAATGGCCATAACAATTATATCATTCCATTTCAATCTATTTCAATCTACATTAATGCTCCTTATAGTTAAAATGGTGGGATTAAATCACTAACAATATTATTCTATCCTTGATGTAGTTACAACAACTTAATCAATATATTTTGATTTTGGTGGTGTTGATTACTCCCTGTTAGCTCCCAATTGGTTCATCTTTGACATGTAAGAAGGGAGGAAAGAGGTCATAATCATGATACTATATTTGGTGATGAACCCATAACAAACAATGTGTCTACCTCTATGACATCCTTTTGTAATATTGGCTCTGGTTTGACCTCAACTAATTTTGCTTTAACTTTTAATAATGGCCCTTGATCTTGATTTGAGATTCTTATATCGATACACTTGGTAATTTTGTGTTGATCATCAATATCCTACTATCAATCTCTCCAATTCATGAACTTATACCATGTGGTGGCCTCACATTCAATCTAAACTCGATCTCTTATTATTGATCTTCCTTTGTATAACTTAAATGCATACCATTGATCTATCTAATAGTTGTCATAGTTGTGACACTTGGAAATAACTTGTTTATCCTTGATATCCTTTAAATCTTTGACCCTTGCACACAAATTATCTACTTGATATGATTAAACATAGATTGTTGATATATTTGGGCCCACTATCCTTGTAGTCAATGTTCACCATTGGATCTCTACTCAGTTACCTGAGATCTTGACACTTGGTAGGATCTCATTCATGTTGACCTTTTGGCTCAATGCTTGTCATTGATCTTTGATGCATGATCAAATTATCACCATTATATATTTGAGACCCATTGACATTATAGATTACTCACTCATTACTAGATATTTACCTTTGTTCCTAATATTTGGACACTTGATAGCTCAACATTAATCTAGAAACATTTGAATTTAAATGGATATTTGCCATAGCTTTGGCTTGACATCTGTATGAACTTCTCACTCTATTTTCTTAACTTCGAAGGCTCATAACTGTATATAGAAATTACACCAAGTCACCAAAATTGTAAATCATGATCTAGGTATGAATATCTCTATGTCTATGCAACCTTTTGGTTCTTAGAGGCTTATTAGGCATATTTATAAAATGCATAATTAAATTGGTTTATTCATTTTTTTGTGATATGCTTGTGATAGTCTGGATAGTTAAAATCACCAAGTTTACACCTTAAGATTACTTAAAGTGTTTCAAAATCTTTTGAATTCCATGTGACCTCCTCTTGAATTTCATGTTCTCCTTGTGACATTGAATCACTCTTCAATTAGGACTCTGATCAGATTCTTATTCTAGATTAGGTACATGTGGGCTAAAATTAGCCAACAGTGTTTTGGACTCCCACACCTAGTCACCACTCTAGTAGTTCATGGTTTTTAGGAATGACATTCTACAGAGATAATGGGGAAATGAGGAGGAATACCAATGGAGATACCTAGTATTAGGCCACACCATGTTATACCATGGATTGATCGAGTATGAAGGTAAGAAGTTAGGGGAGGGGATGACATAGATGTGGATTTAGGGATATATTAGGAACCACAAAAGGTACCATAGTAGGTACCAAAATATCAAACAACTCATCCACACCATAGATGGGGGAACCATTGGAAAGAGCAAACACATGCAAGAGTGAAAATGTAGGATGACCCAGTAGCTATTCCAGGATAGAGTTACTCTATAGAGACACCTCTCAAGAGAGGGTCACAACATGCATGAGTGGTGACTCCTAGATTTGAATTGGTGGGGATTAAATCCACAAAATAAATATTCAATGGATTATCAAATGGAGAGATGGTGCTTGATATATGAGAAAATAGGGAGATGGTGGTTAGTGACACAAAAACTAGTGAAAAATGTTGTAATTATGATTTAAGCTTTGATATGGAATACTAGTTACATGCAATTATAGTATATAGATAGATGTTGAGATATATATGTGATCTAATATATATGTTGTTTTGGTTTTGTATATTATATGACATAGGAGGCCATATGGGGAACCCTAGTTATGGATGCATACCATGATAATTTAGATGGTGTATTGGTACCATATGACCCCACCATGCTATATGATCCTATAGTAATATCTAAGCCATCCCATGTAGGTTGGTTTAGACTAGTGGGGGAGGATATGAGGCAATTATAGATATGTGGGGATGGATTGCATCCACCAACATGGGTAGGAGAGGGATAGGCATAGACTTGATAGGCCTTATCTCAAGAGAGATCAACACATATGTCTACTATGGTTCATGCTGGATATGTGCAAGCTCAAGTGGTTAATTTATAAGAATAGGTATCAAGATTGAGATCCTAGACTACATCATTACAACATACCATTTATAAGGGATAGTCCCAAGCATCTATGGCTAGTATGGCTAGGTTACAGGATAGCCATGATGGATCCCAGCCATAGATCTTGAGCTATGGATTTTGTAGTTTGTACCTTGTATTGTATTAAACACATGATATATATAGATAATGATTTTGATAGTTGGATTTGATATCATGAGTTTTATTTAGCTGTGGATGTTGATGCATGGATATATTTCTTTCTATAACATGTATTTTTATTTTTTTGTATATGCTATGGGAAATATATGTGGAGTGTTTTATTTTCTATCATTACGTGATACACATATATGGTCAAAAGTAAAAAGGAAAAATTGACTTGGAAAAGTATAAGTAATAAAAAAAAATGTACTACACACAATATCATGAAGGAAAATATGTAATAAAAAAATATGACTAAATATAATAAACCAAAGATGGTAAAAAGAGATAATAAAATGTTTTTAAACCATGTAAATATTTGTACCAAATTATAATAAGTAAAATCATACTATATCACATTGGGAAATATGAAAATAATGTAATAAAATAGAAGGCATAATAAAACCAAATGGTATAAAAATAAAACAATAAGTCAATCAATCATACTAAATCATGTTGGGTAGTATAAAAAAGAATGAGAATTGGAAAAATGAACATAAATTTATCACATTAATTCAAGATGGGAAGTATGAAAAACTTAAGAAAAATATTTGTCTTGTTACATGCAATTAAAAAATAAGAAGATAAAAATGAAAGTTCAATGAAGCAGACATAAAATACTCTATATCAAGATGGGAAGGATGTCCATGATGTGTAACTCATGATCAATAACTACTTATCTCAAATTTGACACATGTAATTTCATTGTGACTTGGATATTAGAAACTTTTATGAGGAAGGTCTAGTCCTCTCCATGTTCTTACATTACAACTCACAAAATAAACAACAGTAAGGTGGAAACAATTGGAAAATTATGTTAAAATTATTGTTTGGAATGGTAATTTGGTAACTTATCAAGAAGGCTTGGTCTTATCCAAGGTCTTAGACTACAACTCACAAATAAAATCACTAGAGGGAGTGATAAGTGAATGAAACAATATTTCTCAAAGGGAAATAATAAGATTATTATAAATGAATGAGGGAATGTAAAAACAAAAACATAGGAAACTTGAGGTACACTAAATACATAGAAAAGACACTAAGTGACTAGTGACCATCAATATACAAAGGATACCCATTCATAGTAAACACAAAGTTGTATATGCAAATAAGTGAGATACTAAGGTCAACTCATGTTAGTTTTTTAAACAAGAAAATTAAATGGACTTATCTTCCCACAATGTGTTCCAAATTACTTAGAACCTCTTATAGAGTCATCTATGTAATATGAAGATTGGGTACTTGTGTGAGAAATTAGGTAGCACTAAAAGATTTTTTATTCTCCTTTCCCAATATATTAGCCTACCACACCCAAATGGACCTTGAATCTATCATGAGACCAAATATGAAGTTTGATCTTTGATTAGAAAAAGGATATGTGCTTTGAATCATGTCTTTTATTGTGATTTGATTTTTTAAAATTTTAATGTTTCCTTTTATATCATAACATTTTCTTAAAATGATTTAGATTTTAATTTTTTTAAGGATTTTGATATTCCTCCTCCATATGGACTTTGAATGACCAATCATTAGAGACAAAGTGATACACACAAATGAGACTTAGAATTTGGATAAAAGAAGATAAGTATCCAAAGATATGACTGACTAAAACACTTAGGATTACCTATGAACTAGTATGTTATCTCAAGTTTCAACTATGTGTATAATTAATTTATGAAAAAGAAATAATGGGAATACAAGGATATCCATGATAGACCAATAAAATGAGGTTATATTGAGATGAGTTATTTGTTAATTGAGTACATGGTAAATAAGGAGTACCAAGGGGAGAAAGGTTTGTGTAACCAATTCACAATAATGATTATTAGTGTGTATGGAGATAAGGTAGTAAAAAATCATGAGTAAAGAACAAGACATCCATGGAAATAAATAAAATCATAAATACAATCATGTAGTCATGAAAAGGCATAATAAGAGATCATAAGGAAATAAAATGACACCATAGACAACATGTAGTGTGAAATATAAATAGCCATATAAGATAGATAAGTGAATGAAAATTTGACATGAAGTCAAATGATATAAATTAGATAAATACAAACTTGGAGCACACATTCAATACAAAATGAAGAAATTTTTTTAAAGAACACCATGTTGTGTTTATATATATGTAGACACCAAAATTGTGTCGACTCCCCTTGAACACTTACACACCTTATTAATTTAAAATAAACAACTTATTTTAAATTATGACCTCACCTAGACACCTCACCTTGGACACCTCACCTAGAAACCTCACCCTAAAACCATTTCCTACCCTATGAGTCACCTTGAGACTAGGTCATCTACCCATGACCTATTCTCATTCCATTCCAACCTCCTAACTAACTCTCGTGCCTAATAACCCCGTCTTTTGACCATTCTCCAATGGAAAATGCACTTGGGGGATGGAGAAATGGGCAAACAGCTAAAAATATCCCTTTTACCCTTTCTCTATCCACTGACATCAGTCAATTGTTGGCCAATGCTAGCAGGATATCTAACGTCAGTTACTTAAACTGAGTTCTAACATTGAGCTTTGGCCTGGATCTTAAATCTCTCTCTTTCAAATTCTTCCTCCCAAACTCTGAGACATCGACATGCACATTCTGAGATAAAACATTAGACTTCAACTAATGCTCTCCTAGATACGGAAACTCTGCACAAGTGACTCCAGATTGGATAAGAACATTGCATGAGGGCTTCGACATCATCTACAATAGGAATACGCATTCTAACACCCTTGGTTCTTATAACAGAGCTAAGTATTCTTCTATTACATTTCAGTAATTTAGAATACATTAGTAATTAGTTTCTATTTACTATTTCTAAATACTATCAACCAGACCCAACTTCTTACGTAGAAAGGCTGAAAAGCCTTCCTTCTATTCTTATCCTCTTTTTACACCTATCCCTAAACTTTGCCCCCTCTTAGAACCTATTCACTATCTTGAAACCCTGCATAGACCCTTAAACTCCTAGACTCCTCATACATAACTCTGAAACCTATCCAAGGCCCATTGCCCCTACCGACATCGGTAGCATAACCAATGTCGGAAGGACTACCGACATCAGAGACTGTGATAGACTAATTACAGAGAATAGGTACGCATTATCTTTATTTCTCTTTCTTATTCTTTCACCATTTTATTTATACAACACTCTTTTTTTCAAATAGTGGACTGTCATCCCTTAAGGAAGCTTTTACGCTTTTGGGACTGAGCATATAGCTTAGCAGTCCACCATATCTTTGTCTAACATTTTCTTTGTTTGAGTTTCTTTTTCTCTACAGGTGTCTTCCTCTACAGCCAAAGAGGAGCTCCTACAACACTGAGATACAGTGTGCAACTTAATCCAGGTATCAATCAAACCCCTAACCCTTTATCTTTAGTTTCTTCTTCTTCTAAAAATAATTAGCAAAAATGTAGAGAAACATTCTGGCACGCCTGGTGGGACCCTAGAGTTTTCCTTGGGTTCATTTATTATAAAAAGCAAACTTTCATATAGGTGCATTAGGGAAATATTCTCTTCTTGCATCCTTCTTCTATCTTTTTATTTCGAAAAGAAACCATTAGCACAAGTTAAAAAGAACATCTTTATTTTTCTTCTTGTCACTTCTTGCCTGCATCTTAGAGTAGTGAAAATTCATACTCTTAACCTTTTATCCACTTGTTTGCATCTGAACAAAACATTTCAATTTGGGTTTAAAAAAAAATGTTGCATTTCATTCTTGCTTGAATGCATATTTAGCCCTCTCACTTAGTAATTAAAAATGCATTATGAATAAATTGCAGTGCACAAATGCTACACAACCAGACCACAAGCACATCAAATTAAACATGTAAACATACTTGAGACAAGGCCCATCTAGGATTTCATCACCTAGCAGATACCTTACCCTTCCTATAAATCCTACTTGGAATTCACTACCAAGAGGAGGACCCACTCTATTCTCTGGCAGAGTATAAACTATAAGAAAAGTATATATTGGCTAAGCGGCCCAGCTCGACTCTGGGTTCGTGAAGTGAAGGGAGCAAGCCCCAACACCATGCCACATACGGAACCTAACATAGATTTTTGAGCACCAAAACATAACCCAAAACCAACCATAGACTTACTCTTTAGGACCCGTTCTAAAAGCCCAATTCCCAAACATATTCTTCTAAGGCATAAGCCATCACGACTCTAAAATTTATTCTTAAGAATTTAACATTTTAGAGGTTTCTTTCCATCACCTTTTCTGTTATTCTTATCTGATTGTTTGAGCTAGTGAGGTCACATTCTGAGGTCCAAAAATAACTCAGAATTTCTCTTTCTTTCAATATATATATATATATATATATATATATATATATATATCAGTTTTCTATGTTTTTGGAAATACACAAAAACTGACATCAATTTTTCCACTGACATCGACAACTCATCTTCACCGACATCGGTTATCTGACTGACATCGGCAACATATCCTCACTGACATCATTTTTTCCACCGACGTCGGTCACTGTCAACAAATTTTCTTTCCAAATAACAAGCTTAAAACCCAACTTTTTTGCTGTTAAATACACATTTTGGTTTTCTGAAACTAAAATACACAATTTTTGGAACCTAAAATCTATTTAGCCTTGAATGGTTCTGACACGCAGTCAATCCAAATCTCTTGTTGACCACACAAGGCAACAACCACTCCCACCTTCACCTTTCATATCAAGTCACCAAATGGAGTATACTTCAGACACTGAGCATACTCCTACCCCAAATCAACCTCCTATTATTCCCGAAGGGGATCAAGACTTTGAGAGATTCCTTGACCTCAATGTCCAAGCTCTCCAACACTATCTCACAAGAAGGAAATTATGAAACCCTTCAGGTAATCCCATTTATGGGATGCTAACTTCCTTAGTTGAAACATCGATAATATCAATAGCCTCCGTTACTCAACCCATGGTCACTCAGGCCATAGCTTCAACCAGTAACCCAACCATGGCCAATATTCAAGTTTTGGCCTCTCCTATTTTTGGACCTACCTCCATCGGGGTTTCTGTACCCCCTCAACCATAAACAATTCAACCAAGTTCTACACCTTTTTATAACATGACTGTCTCTATTCCACCCACTCTTACACCCATAAATACAAGAGTGACTACCTATCCTTTAACTAGTGTTGCCACCATCCAACCACCCTTGGCAGCATCTACTCAAGTTATGCCCTCTAGCTTCATGGCACAAGCTCCCTTGACCTCAACATCAGTCCCTATGACAAACTACCAATATGTTGTGCCTACACAAATGCAACCAAGTACGTCATACACCCCTCCCAACACCTTCCAAGTACCTTACAACTTAGGGGGTGCCCCACCTACCAATCTGTCAGCTGATCTAATCAAGATGCTAATGGATAAGATGTCTAACCTTGAGACATCCATTTCCGGTTTAAGGAGTGTTCTTTCATACGAACAAATCTGTAATGAACCTATCCATCCTTCGGTCCCTATTTGACCATACCTCAGCTAGTGGGAACTCCCAAAATTTACTTGCTTTTAGAGTAAAGAGGACCCACAACAACATCTACAAGTGTTTAGACACGCTTGCTACCTTATAACACACGATGATGCATTATTACTTTGCACATTTCCCATGTCACTTTCTTGTGCTGCCCTTGATTGGTATATTTCTATTACCAGTCACTCTCTTTACCTTCACTCAACTAGCACAATTATTCCTCAACCACATTTCAATCAACATCACCAAGAAGGTCTCCATCACAGACCTATATTCTATTAGACAATTCGATGATGAGTCAATAACTGAATTTGTTGCCCATTGGAGAGGTTTAATCAACCAACTCTCCTTTTAATTACCTCAACTTGAGCTCATTGAGCTCTTTTCAAGAGCATGTGCCAAGCACATCTCATCCACATTGCGGGTTCAAACATTCTGCACATTTGATGAAGCTTTCACCATGGCCTGAGAGCTTGAACTCTGTGTGATCAAAGAAGATAAGGTCAAATTGCGTAGTAAAAATACCAATGCAAAATCTAATGACCCATCTTCCAAATCTTCTTCTTCCCATTCCAAGTCTAAGGGATCGACAAATGCTATGGTACTTAGATCATCATCTTCTACCACAAATAATTAATTTGAACCTTCCACATCACAAAGCATCACAAGACAATTCCAACAAAGGTATATACAGCGTCAATACACTCCAATAGGAGAATCATAAGCTTCTGTGTTGGATAAACTAGTGAAGCAGGGGGTCTTCAATCTCCCTCAAATCTAACCACCTCAATTTAACCCCTCACAAGCCACCCCTGCATGGTATAGGGAAAATGAATTTTGTAACTATCACCGTGTCAAAGGTCATGACACCGACAATTGTAAAACCTTCAAAAACATTGTCCAAGACCTACTAGACAAGGGGGATCTTGTTTTAGATAACCCAAATGCACCGGCTAACCAAAACATAGATATATTTAGGCAACCATTCCCTAACCATCCCCCAAGTTGAAACAATGTTCAGACCATGGCCGATGACCCTCAAGAGTGCAATATATGCACAGTCATCACGGTCTTTCCTTTTATTCCTAACCAACCTTTCCCACAGTCTGAAGAGGTTAATCAACCCATTTATCCACCATGGGTAGAAGAACCTATTCTACCCACATCACCCCCACAACATCAAACACCTCCTCTACCCATTCTTCTACCTCGTGAGTAACCCGTATTACCTATTCCTCTTGCCCCTACCTTCCCTCTTCTTCTACCATTAGAAGAATTTACCATTCATACTCCACACCCTCATGTAGAAGGGGTCATCATCCCTCTACTTCACCCTTTAGAGGAGCCTTCCTCTCATATTTGTCCTCCACAGATGGAAGATAGTCCTCCATCCACCCCCTTTCACATGTAGGAGAGTCTACTTTGATCTCTCCCATATTGGAGGATGCTTTGACGATACTTATGCCACTAACCCTGCCCTCATCCTTCCTATTATCAATGGGGGATCATACTTTTCCCACTCCTAGACCACACATGGAAGCCATGATCATCCCTGTGCTCTATCCTCTCAAAGATCCACATTCTCCAATCCCTTCTCCACTAAGAGAAGAACTTGCCACTTCACCCACTTTGGCCGAAGAGGATCCGGTAACGGTTTTCTCTTGCCTTTGGCTCAAGATCACTGCATCTAACACATTTCCACTCTCGTGATCACCCAAATCCTCTAAAAAACCAACTGTAAGACCTCACATGACATCACCTAAACCTTTCTCTCAATTGGTAGAAAATTTAGGATTTCTCCATTCTAGGAACCTAAAACATGAGGTGATATGGGAGCGACTTAAGGCTCCTTATCTTACATATCCTACTTCCCCTTATACTACCAATCCTTTTGTGACAAATTACTCCAAAGTATCTGACAAGAATCAGGCTTCCACTTCTAAATCGTCAGAAGCTCAACCGTCCAGACCTGAACCCAAACCATCACAGGCGTCTACCATGTCGAAATAGGTTAAATATCTCGGTGTTCAACCCGTATCAAACCTCACTCACCCACAAGTGAAGGTAGATTTGAAACTTTCCCCACACAATAGTGGTCCTCACACCAAACCAAATAAGGATGCTAAACCATGTCAGTCTACTCCTCCCCCAACCAAAAAGGTGGTACAAAAAACTCCCCCACCTTCACCATTGCCCTCTATTTTGGGTCCACATCCATCTACTTTAATAGGAGTGCTCCCTACTCCAACACCTTACAAAAACAAATCACCTCCATTAGTCCCTCTACCCATCAAACATATATTTCCTCCAAAAAATTTGGCACCTCCCACCAAGAAAGTGCCATCTACACGTATGGCCACACCACCTACCAAAAAGGTGGTACAAAAAAATCCCCCTACAACTCCTAAATAGAATTTGTTAACCCCTACTGTAAAAATAAGCACATACCCATTAGTGGGGTCCTATGATTCGCTATTATGCTGATTGTTGCAGTCTTTTAGCATCATCCTCCCACCCATTAAGCCATACCACCTCTCAGATCAAAACCATCTTGGTTTGATGACACTACAATCTTTGCATATCATTGTACACCTGGGCATGATACTAAGCGTTGTTGTGCTCTTAAAGTTTTCATCTACCAACACTTGAAAAAGGGAACCATTCTCATTAAGGAACCCTTTGAAAAACTACTAACACCATCCCATGCCTCCCAAACCTCCTCACCTTCATTAGGATCCTATCATCAAACTATGGTCCCTCAACCACCTTCTCCCCCTATATTCGAAATCAAAACCATTAATGTGGCCACTAAGTCCCAAACTCTAAAGGATAAAGGAAAAGAGTGAGTTTCTATTCCTTGGACATATCCATTTGCCAAGCCTTCTCCACCACCAAAACCCAAGATTTCTATCTTGGGCACATCTTAACCAACATCTTCTGGGGCAATTCGCGACTCCATGGTGAAAGAACTTCGCCAAACCCCTGTGAAGGTATCTTTGTATGACCTGATACAAAGCTCTCCACAACATCACCAAGCCTTAATCAAAGCTTTATAGGTAGTGGAGGTCTAACCTGAAGACCCCCAACCACTGGCTGCTTTAGTCAAATCATTACCAACTATTGCCTCCATCACCTTTAGTGATTCTGAGATTCCAAACTACAACTTGGAAGATCAGGATCTTGCCCTCTCAAACTAAGCCTATCAGGTAAAAGCTTCACAGGATGTATCCTAGCATCACACTCCTTGTCAAAGAGGAGCTTCATCATCTTCTCTCTGTCTCATTTATCCAACTCATTGATTATCTGTAATGGGTGTCAAACATTGTCCCTATCATAAAAGCAACTAGGGGAATTTGACTTTGTACTAACTATTCCAACTTCATCCAAACATCAACCAACCTCTTAATCCTCTTCATATCTACCAAAATCACATCAAGTGTGCCTATAACAAAAATTTACAAGAGTGAGATTTCAAAATTGGAGATCTCATCCTTAAAGAAAACCAACACGTGACCAATATGGTAAGTAGAAAATGAGGCAAATTTGCTCTTAATTGGCTCATACCTTATATCATAACACACAAGTATGGATCAGGCATTTATCGTCTGTCTTCTCTTAGAGGCCAACCAGAACCTAAGCCACTTAATGCCTTACATCTGTGACCATTCTACTGTTAATCATGTAATCATTCACTTGATGTTTAACTTGAGCTCGTCCCTTGAGAAACCCCCGTCATCCTCATTCTTATTCCTTTCAACCCTTTTTCCTCACAAATATCAGTTAACCCTTTTTTAAGCATTAATTCTTTGTCTTAGTAAAAGGGAAACCCCTAAACCTCTATAGTCTATTCCATGACTAAAAGTCCAGTCAACAAAAACCACACAAAAAATTGGGATGCCTAACCAAATGGTCATAAACAATCAATGTAGACTACTCCCTTGAAGGATAGTTGCATCATTACTGTAATTAATAGACTGCTCCCTTGAAGGATAACTATTCAAATCTATCAAAACATACAAAGCAAAATATAGACCACTCCCTTGAAGGATGGCTATGCCTAAATTTTTATACCATAACAACACCCTCTCAAAAGTCACCCACATCGATCAGCTTCACATGACCACAAAACAAGACAACATCCCCTAGTAGACTTCCCACATTGATCAGTCTACCAAAAAAAAACCACTGACTGACAAACTATTAAGTCATGGATTTGCCTATAGCTGTTCTTAGGGTCACCTATAAAAGGGGTAAAGTTATCCCTATTAAAAGGGGTTATGTTATCCTCACATATCACATAATCATACCTATTACCCAAACATACCCAAGGGACATTGAGCTCACTTAATGTCAAGTGATTCAGGTACTTCTCTAACACAAATCAATAGTCAACAATGTAATGCATGAATGTAGATTTTGTTTACAATAACCCTGTCTATGCTATCATTATGGTCCTTATCAATGAAAGAGCAAAACGCCTTTCACTTCTTATACACATTCATCACATACAACCAAACCAAACCAAACCAAACCAAACCAATCCAATCCAAACCAAACCAAAACATTTTCTAACCACTAACATAACATCATGATTTATTTAATACAAATACAAACTTGTGTTATATGAATTATCATAACCCATTCACACTAGTTTTTATGGAAAACAATACACATGGAAACTATCAACCCAACTAAATTTATGTCAAGCATATACCATCACCAATATGGAAACTTGCTGAAGCATAAATAAACTCATTTCATTTTTAGCATACACCATCACGAATATGGAACATCGCTAGGGATGAAAAACCACATCACACTATGTTACAAGATACACCATCACATAATATGGAAAAGGCTATAACATCATCATTTCAAGCATGTACCATCACACATATGGGAAATGCTAGAAACACTAACTTGACCAATACAACCTATCAACCTCTTTGACTCCATATTCCCTTTTGGGGAAAACTACATTGGCCTGAGGCCCTTTAAATAGGGGCTATGTAGGCAGAACTCAGTTGATACAGAGTCTACTGAGGTTAGCTCAGCCATTCATTCGTTCATCTACCTAATGGACCAACTATTTAAACCACGCCCAAATCATGTCCAAACAACCAGCCTTGACACTATAAAAGTCACCATCAGCTTCTCATGGGGCACATTGGAGATCATATATATCTTTGTGACCACAACAAACACCACTTGAGATTACTTATATCTCAAACCCGACTTGACCAATGACCTTGGAGATCACGACTATCTCCTCAGACCATGACCAATTTTGAGACAACTCTGCCTTGGTTGTTTTGATTGTATATATGCTACCTCACGAATAGTTAGCAAATCATACGCAACCCACATTATGACCCTCACACCTATTGTCATATCATGCCCAAGTTCATCCTCAATATTTGTGACATTTTCATGTTTTTCAGGAGCACTTCCTAAGCCCATGATACTTGGAACATGATGACCACTGGAGGTACAAATTTGATTGATCTAACCCAATTAGCTATAACCAAAAATCTGGGGACTAGTTGTTTGATTTTAGTCCTCCTCAACTATTAAAGCTACAACTTTGATCGATTAACCCAATGAGCTATGACCAAAAAGCTGGGGACCAGTTACTTTGATTTTAGTGCTCCTTAACCTTGACTATGACAATTTGACCTACCTATCATGTGAAGTGGTATACACGCAATCTCAACTATTGTAGTGTTCACACTCCAACTTCACGATACTCATCCACTACCTATCAAATCAGCAACCAATTTCAGATTTTCCTCTCTCGATTCCCACTTTGAGTGGGAATACCTCATCCCATACTTAGGGCAACTAACACCTTATTTTCATCTTTCAGTTCGTCGAAACAACCAACAAGACAAAAAGGGGCAAATGTGTCAACTCTCATTGAACAATTACACACCTTATTAATTTAAAATAAATAACTTATTTTAAATTATGACCTCACCTAGACACCTCACCCTAAAACCATTTCCTACCCTATGAGTCACCCTGAGACTAGGTCATCTACCCATGACCTATTCTCACTCCATTCCAACCTCCTAACTAACTCTCATGCCTAATAACCCTATCTTTTGACCATTCTCCAATGTAAAATGCAATTGGTGAATGGAGAAATGGGCAAATGGTTAAAAATAGCCCTTTTACCCATTTTCTATCTGCTGATGTTGGTCAACTATCGGCTGACACAGGCAGGATAGCCAACGTCGGTTACTTAAAACGAGTTCTAACATTGAGCTTTGGCCTGGATCCTAAATCTCTCTCTTAAAAATTCTTCCCCCCAAACTCTGAGACATCAACGTGCACATTCTAAGACAAAACATCAGACTTCGACTAACACTCTCCTGGCTACAGAAACTCTGCACAAGTGTCTCCAAATTGGATTAGAACATTGTACGAGGGCTTTGACATTAGCCACAATAGGAATACGCTTTCTAACACCCTTGGTTCTTATAACAGAGCTAAGTATTCTTCTATTTTATTTTATTAATTTAGAATACATTAGTAATTAGTTTCTATTTACTATTTCTAAATAATATCAACCAGACCTGACTTCTTATGTAGAAAGGCTGAAAAGCCTTCCTTCTATTCTTATCCTCTTTTTACACCTATCCCCGACCTTTACCCCCTCTCAGACCCTATTCACTATCTTTTAACCCTGCATAAACCCTTAAACTCCCAGACTCCTCAGACATAGCTCTAAAACCCGTCTAAGGCCCATTGCCCCTATCGACATCGGTAGCATAACTGACATCGGCATCATTGACCAACTGACCTCGGTAGGACTACCAACGTCGGCGACTGTGACAGACTGATTACAGAGAATAGGTACACCTTATCTTTATTTTTATTTCTTAGTCTTTCACCATTTTCTTTATACAATACTCTTTTTTTCAAATAGTGGACTGTCATCCCTTAAGGAAGATTTTACGCTTCCGGGACTGAGCATATAGCTTCGCAGTCCACCATATCTTTGTCTAACATTTTCTTTGTTTGAGTTTCTTTCCCTCTATAGGTGTCTTCCTCCATAGCCAAAGAGGAGCTCCTATAATGCTTGGATATGGTGCGCAACTTAATTCGGGTATCAATCAAACCCTTGACCCTTTATCTTTAGTTTCTTCTTCTTCTGAAAATAATTAGCAAAAACGTAGAGAAACAATATATTAGTAAATTTGACCACAAAAATTATCCATAACTTTAAACAAATATTTGTGAAGCTAGACTCTAATTATAGTTAGTGTCTCATTAATATTTAATTAAATATAAGAGAATAATTCTCATCAAATCTCATCGATAAAAAATGTAGGCATGCATAAAGGATTGTGCTCATGAGATTTGTTGTGAAAAACATACTTATTAGATGGAATAAGATCATAATCTTAGGGAGCCACTTATGGATAAGGGATCATAGGTAAAGGAGGATCCACAGGTGGAAGAACTATATGGGAAGAAGGGAGAGCCTTAGCAACCTATGGGAGAAAGGATAGTAGGCACATGAATGATCATATGATGATCTTGGAGATGCTGATGTAAGATGTGGTAATGATCAGTGTGATGGGTAATACATTGGTGCCATAGATAATATGCCTCTCCATATTTGGTAATATATTTAGGTACTAATTTGGTTAGAGGTATAGCCTTATCTAATCTCGAGGAAGAATAAGATGCAAGATGTCTATATATTATTTAAGATATTGATAATGAGTGGAGGAATGATTATCTATGTTATGGAAGTAGTAGATGTGCTTGTTAGTATAATTTGTGGTATATTAATATATGAAGTGGAAGCACAAGCTAGGGATGGTTGGTATAATATATAATCTCTAGTCCAAACACTGGTAACTCTATGAATGTCATAACACAACTAATCAACCTATTAAGTGGGTAGAGGAGCTAGTTGCAGTAAATAAAGTAAGACATTACCAATTGGAGGTAGGTCTAATGGAGAGATTGGATGAGGCTTGATTTAAGGAGAAAAATTTAGGAGTAGGAAGGGACTCAACTAAATGGAGAGTAGGAATAAGATATGGACTAGGCTCAATTGAGGGAGGAACATGATGCATATAGGGTTTAAGGATAGTAGCAAGCATCTTAGTGGAAATCCAGCTATAAGGATCTTGGTATCTATCAAAGAAATATGGACTAGTCATATCATGATACATAAGAATGATCCTAAAAGGTTATTTAAAAATTTTAGGTGTACCATGAAAACATACCAACTCTACCTTATGAATAATAAGAATAATGCTAAAATTAGGAACTATATAAGACATAATGAAATAAGATAAATAAAATGACTAAAACAAATAAGAATGATAATGAAGGATCTCAACATCTCAAGCCTGAACAAGACCTCTTAGAAATGGGTCATCTAGAGTATAACAATCTTCATTGTCAAGTGTATGAAGATAAATTATGTAATTAGGTATGACCTTTTCATCAGAGGTGAAATGATGAATAGAGTTCAAAGTCTTAATTAAGACTATAGGTATATCATCACTAGGTGGTTGATGGGAATGCAACTTCAAAGATGGTGGAAGTTGGGAAATGAGTTAGGGAGAGAGATAAAAAGTTTTAAGATTGAGGTTGATCTAATCAGCCTCATCATCATCAAAATCTAAAAGGTTAGGTGGTATATTCTCAATGAAATTAGGGTGACTATGGTAACCTTATGTAGAGTTGATAGGGAAATTAAAACATTGAGATTCTTAGAATAGAACACAAGGCAAGGGTTAAATGGTTAAAATTTTGAATACACCATGGTCTTGGAATTATTCAAATTTCCAAGGGTTAGTGTCTCCTTGAATCTTATAGATTGCATCATTGTGATGGAACTTGACACATTAGTAGGTAGGAGATGTGATATCTCTCATGTGATGAGTCCATGGCCTTTCAAAAAAGATATTATAGGAGAGGGGAAAATTCAAGATCATAACCTTAACTTGAATAGTGATAGTTGGGATAGTGATAGAGATCCACAAACAACCTAAGGGAGGAATTTTCCTTCAGTCATATCCTTACCATATGCTACATGTGGACTTAATATTACACTTAGAGTATCCAAGGGTTTTAATGAAATCAAAAGAGGAAACACAAGTACCTGCACCCTCATTAATCAAGGCATGTTTGACTTAGATGTCACCAATTTGAATGTTTATAAAGAGGGGAGGATCATCTGCATAAAACAAAATCTCATATAGAATCATAGAAGTAATAGGGAATTTGAGAGAGAGAAAAGTATCCATTGTTTCATCAATTTGTATAGAGATATCTTTGCATTGTTGTAAGATTATATCTTCTGATCCAGATAAGGTAGCTTTACATCTTGCTAGGTGAGGATGAGGATGTTCATTTTTAATAAGAGTTGCATAAGGTGGTTATGATGATGTAGAGAAGTCTTCATGAGTTTGAAAAATGGAATTTGAGATGGGATATTAGTAATCTCTATGATAGGATCCCATTCATCATAACCCATGAGTGGACTAGTAGATATAACCCATGAGTGGACTAGTAGATAAAAGTGTGGTGCTCAAGGAGTACCTTTGAAGGAAGATTAGAACTGCATGGAAATTTGTCTTAGTAGGATGTAGGAGGTTTAATTAGGGATAAATTGGTTGATTATTATGAGAGGATGAGTTAGTTGATTTAGTTTTATTTTATGATAGATTTGGATAAGCGGTATTAGAAGGTCAAATATCATTAGCGATAGGCAAAGGTGTTGGAGAAATTATAGAAATGGTATGATAGGTGTTATCCAATGGATGTGTTAGAATTTTTTCATTGAAAGAGATAAGTTAATTTTATGAAAACTCTATTACATGAATTGGGGAAGAATCTAGATAACATGTAAAGTGTGAGATGAGTGATGCAAGTCGGTAGGATGAGAATAAATGAAGGAAACTACCCTTCCCATATTAGTCATGTTGACCACATTCTCTTCAAGAGTTGGATCCATAATAATATCAATATTATTAGTGGAAGGAGTAAACTTATCATTATTATCTTGATTAATTGGAAGAGGGTCTTTGTAAATGGCTAGATGAGTATTATCCTAGTTCAAATCTTGATTTTTACTTTGTGTTTCATGAGCCTTGAAGCTAATGTCATAGGCTTGTTGATGTTTATGAATGAGGCAATCATGATCAAAATTTAGACCAAGGAATAAATTTATAGATAAGTTATGAAATTAACTACAAGTCTCATGAGAGTGACCCCAACTAGCATGAAACCAACAAGATTTATTTGGATCTTACTAGGATATCATAAGGCAAGTGAAATCAAACTCTCATAGAATAGGCCTTGGTAGATGATTTTGGAGTTTTGATAAGGATAATGTCTTATGAACATTGATGTTATTTATTGTAAAAATGTGAGGATTATGGATGTGGTTTAAGGGGTAACTTGTTCCAGAGCAAGGTTAGGAGAAATAACTTGAATATTATGAATGATATCATAGGAATCAGTGAAACCATCATTAGTAGCATGACAATTTTTATTTTTGATTATCATGAGACTACCATAGGATATTTGGATGGCTCAAACTAATACATGATAAAATCTTGGCACTTGACTTGGTCAAGGGCCTCTTCCAAAGTTAGTGGAGAGAGTGTATAGACCCAATATTACAACCTAGGACACAGAGCATTGGTGAAAGGATGAAAGAGGTTATCATTTTCCATGTTTTGTTCATAATTACTATACAAGGTATTCCACCAATTGATGAAAGATTGTATGATTTATATCATAAGTAGCTTATAAATAATCAAATGAGCCAAGGTATTTTTAGGGAGGTCACTAGTTTGAAACTCTTGTACTATAGTGTTAATTATATATTCCAAACTAGGGATGGAATGAAATTTGAGTTTGTTATACCAATATAAAGCATCTTCGAAGAGGAGTTTCACTAAGAGATTGGTAGTGGAAAAATTATTTAACTTGACCTAATATTTTTATAGATTTCCAAATGTTCTAAGTGTAAGGTAGGATCAGCTGACCCATTATAGCTAATGGTAGGGGTGATACCTCCTATATCTATGTTGGTAATTTGAGGTGTAAGAGGTTAATTTTGAAGATGTTTAATAATTTTGTTAAAAAGATGTGGTTGAGGAATAAGGTTTCCATGGGGATCCCTAAGGGGGGAATTTTAGTTGTGTACTCCCCATGGAACATATTGAGGTTAATTTTGTAGTTGAATAAGGTGAATCTACATTTGCATAATTTTATTGTCATGATAATCTTGGAAAATATTCATTTGGTTAGGAGTTTGAAAAAAAATTTGATGGGTTTGAGTGGTGTTATGCATGGCATGAAAATCATTATCATTGGTATTAGTGTCTTGGGTACCATTATGAGTAGTGGCATGCATAGTATTAGTGGCTTGAGAGTGTTGTTATAAAATGAGGCACTAGTGGTATGATTAACATGTGTTGTGAAAGATACAATAGTAGAAGGATTAGAATAATAATAAGTACTAGTGGAATGATTACCATTGGTATCAAATTATGCAATAGTGGAGGAATTGAAAAGAGTGGGTCTTGAAAAAGTCCCACAACAATTTAAACCTGCCTTGTTATTAAAGATACTCAGAATGGAGGTTGAGTAAATCAAGGAAGAACAAGTCATAGTATGAGAAGGGGTTAAAAGATAAGGAATAATTTGAGAGTCAAAGAAGACATTTCCACCAAATATGTGTGAGAATATGGATGAAGGTGATTGAGGTTCTTATTCTTAACCACTTATCATAAGTTTGTAAATAGTGGAAGGGTATTTTCCTTGATGTTGAGGAAATTCATTAATGAAGAAAAACATGTATGGAGTATAATTTTATTTAGGTTGATCTTATAAGCAGAATAGATTGTTATGAAATCTATATGCATGAGGAGGAGTCCCATAATTTTTAGTGCTAGAGTCCACATGCACATTACTTTTGTCTAAAATAAGAGACATAGACTATTTATGGGAAAACCTATTGGGATTATTAAATCTCATCATATATGTCAAGTTTAACTCTTTTTTTTCCTCAAACAATAATTTTATGATGAGATAAAAAGGCTACAAATGATAATGATGATGCAAAGACAAATTCAAAAAATAGGATATAGCCTCAAATTAGTTAACTATGTTATATAACCCAATAAGAAAATAAGAATATAGAATCATTCAGGTCAATTGTGTATTGAAAATAGGAAGGAAAAGCATGATGATAAGGATACTCAACTCTTTAGGTTAGCTATGTATGGCTAAACAGGGAATTGAATAGGAATATAAGAAGACACAGTCATATAAATCGACTCTAAACTATTGGAAAGAAGGTAAAACATAATCTATAAGAGACTAAATCGACCAATACAATACTGTGCTGATATAGGGGAATTTTTTATAAGATAATTATAAGTAATAATTAAATCAAACACACAAACAATTGGGTCAAAGTGATTAATCCACTTAGGGCACACAACACAAAGCTTGCACTAATGCTGGCCAATGCAAGTTTTGAAAAATAACATACAATGATCAAATAGAAAGCATATAACTAAAAAATAAATGATAAATAATTGGTCATCCTAAGTATTATTAGGTTATTATAAATTTGTTATTTTAATATTATAGGAGAGTTGACTGAAATATGAAACTAGAAAGTAGTCTAAATTTGGTTTCAGGATGTTTAGGTTGAAAGGGATCTATGTTGGTAATGGTACTAGTTTGGTATTGGGGCTTACCCCATCACTTCACAATCTCCCAGTGATAAGGGCATCGAGTACTTTGCAAATATGTACCATTAACAATGTATTTATACTTGGATAGAAAACCAAGTTGGCTTCCCCCTTGGTGATGAAATCCAAGTAGGTAGGCCTTGAGAAGACAAATGTTTAAATATGTTTTGAATGTGAAGTGATTTGGTAGTGTATGCAAAAGATTAAAATAGTGTAAATAAAATGGTAATTTTAAAAACCACTTATTTATACTATGTTAGTTATTATAAGCATCTAAACAACTAAAAAGGAAATGTGAATTAATTAATAGCAAATAGTTGTTAATTCCTTGATTAAGAATAGTATAGAGTTAGTTCAAGTGACACTGTATGTAAATAGTACATAAAATATTCAACTTTGGTCACTAATATTATTTAGAATCAAGGTATTTAAAAATAAAGTCAAATAGGTCAACAATTTCTCTCAAACAAAAGACAGTCTATAGAATAGATTTGACTAGGTTGACCTAGTCAGCTATAGTTTTATAGTTTTAAAGACTGTTAACTTCAAAAAAATAGAATTGAAGGAATAATATAATGATAGAGAGAGGAAAGAAAGGAACCTTGGTGGGCTTGAATATGATTGAGATTAAAAATTTTATGATATAATGATTTAATTACTACTTTCAAATTCTACAAATTGGGTTGACTGGTTTGAGAAGTTCTATAAAACCCTATGTGATGAAAAAGAATAAAGAATAAGGTTGACCTATTCGATAGTATTCATCAAAATGTATGTTGGAAAAAAGAATTAGTAGATATATGAGACTTTTCGATAGTGTATGCTAATTTAGAACTGAATAAGAATATTATGTTAAATTGTTTGATCTAATAACATGTAGTTGAAGAAGACTTGCACAAATAGAACAAAGTTATTTTAAAGTGATTGTGTGTTAAATTTGCACATAGAAAGGTAGAACTATATTGATTGGTTCAATATAGTACTAAAAATATGGAAAATATGATAAGATGATAAAAATGATGGCATAAAATAAAACCTACAAAGGTTAGATTCATGTTAGGTTCACTAGAATATGTACAAAGGGAAATGCAATTGATCTATAAATCAATCTTATTTCGAAGAAGATAAATCCTAGTTACACTTTCGATTATCAATACATTAGATATTTGGGGTCATGACCAAAATTGATCTAATAGACCCAACCAAGGGATCTTATACCACAATAATATCACTAGGGAGGGTTCTACAGCCTCAAGTCAAGAAAAACTATACAATAAATCTAACTAGGTCGTTTCTTTTCATATTCACTAAACTAATAACAAGTAAATTTTAAACTAGTTCTCACCAAATCTTGTGGCACGAAGTGGGGGTAATCAAAATTAAAAGTAAAAATGTGTAGAAGGCATATACCCACATCAATGTATATAAAATCCTAAAACATGGGAGATAAGTAAAAATGCATATCTATCTACTCTTATAAAAGAGGAACAAATTTAGGAATAATTACCTTTGAAGGTGTACCCACTTAGCCTCAATCTATCTCTTGGCCAAGGTGTTTCATAAGAGGTTGTTTTCATATGTAAGGATGATAAGGATAAGTTAGTTATAGGCTACATAAACTATTAATGCATCCAAAAGACTTATCCATAAGATAAGATCTATATCTCCAAAGAAAGTATGAAACCCTAAGCTATGCTCCTCAAGTAGAATGGTGGATAATCAGCTGCACAATATATTTCATATTTTTCTCTTATCTTATAAATGATGAAATGATTATGTTTTTATAGATGAATCTAACCCTAGTCCTTTTTGAAAGGTTATCTAATAGAGTTGACCCAATCAAAATTATCTCATTATTGGTAAAAACAAATTAGGTCCTTGTCTAATTTGGCCAGGTGCCAACTGTTTATCTTAATTTATGCTCATTTCTTAATTTTTAAAGAAGATAAGAAACTAGTAGTAATTATGTGGTAGAAATACTTGATTGGTGATGTGCACATAATCTATAAAAATGTGGAAAACTCCTCTTTGGATTTTAAGGAATAACCTTTAGATAAGAAAACACTAACAAAAAGGGTTGTTAGCAAGATAGTTAAGTGGATTGCCTAGTGTGAGCTAGATCTAAGAAACATAAGCTTGATAGGAGGTTGTCAATCCACTTTTGATAATAATTAAGTTAGAAATGATAAAAGTAAGTTACTTTTATAAATAAAATGAAATTAAATACAAGAATAAATTAGAATGCTTGTTAAATAAAATGATTAAATATATAAAATGTGGGTCAATACTCGTGGTAAAGTGGATGAAGTCAGGTTCAAAAAATAAAAAAAGGGTCAGTAAATAGGTAGGAACACAAAAAAGTTAGGTTTGGTTGGGGTTATGGGGATAAAAATAACTTATTATTTTTTTACCATAGTGACCATTGGTGGTTGGGTTAACCATAGGTGGTTAAACTGACCATCGATGATTAGGGATGACCATCAGTAGTTGTGTTAACCATCAGTGGTTGCCTACAGATTCTAAAAGTTGTTTAAAAGGAAGTTTCAAAATAGGTGAATAGTCTGATAAAGGTTTTATTAAGGGTTTGGAAGTTGGGGAACAAGGTGTAGATAGGTCTAATCAGGTTAGGGAGGTTAGAAATCCAATTAAATAAAGAATAGATACAAATACAGCTATAACTTGATAGATGGCTAATGGTTGAAGGCTAGGGAAATTTTGATAGAGTAACAATACATTGGCCTCAAAAGTAAATTTGGTATAGGTTTGGGTCTCTTTTTTATTATTGAGTTATTGAATGAAGATTGGATGTTGGAAAACTTGAATACCTATATGTGAGAATGCTTGTGATGATCATTTATCCATTTCATCTCCTACTCTCCTCCTTTTATAGGCAAAGAGAGATGGAAGATATAAGGTTCCATAGAGGGTGAGGCTATTGATTTTGATTCTTGGGAGTTCATTAGCACTGCATAAGGTGAACATATTTAATTATGCCTAATTAGTTCACACATAGTTGGTGAAGTGTTAGGAAGTTAGAGACCTAACCATTGATGGTAAAGCTAACCATCGATCATTAAGTTAACCATCAGTGGTTGAGTGTCTAGAGGAAAAGGGTTAAGATAAGTTAAAAAGGGTAGTTTAAGGTTAAGTTAGTAAGTTATTGAGTTTAGTTAGTTAGACAACTAACTAGACCCAAGCTCTGATAGGTTAGTCAATGGGTCGAGAAGGGTTAGGTAGTACCTAAGGTATTCCAAGGCATTTTGACATCTAGTATGATTTTATAGTGTCTAAATTTTACCCTTTTTTATTATGTGTCTTTGAATGAATAAGCTTCAAAACAAAAATGGATTGCTTGGGTGAAGTTTTGATTACCCCAAGTGTGGTTGGAGGTGTTCCCTTTCAAACCAAGATTCCCTAAGGTGAAACTGAAATTGATTCAGGGTTTGATAAGTGGTATATAGTGAGTCATGAGGTTGGTCATAAAAGTGGGGTTGGGCCTTTGAAACACAAATATGTAGATAAAAAGTGACTAAGTGTGATAGTCAAGATTGTGCAAAGATTAAGATTGCCAATATTGGTAAAAATAAGGTTGGTTCCAAAAGAATAAGTGATAGGGTAACCAATCCACAACATTGATCATAGTTGATCAGGTGACTATAAGTCTCCTAGATAGGGTTAATGTTTTTATAGGTATCTAAGGTAAGAAGTGATCCCTTGAAAAACACCAATGGTATGGTCGTGCACTAGGTGATGCAAATTCAAATATTCAACATGACAAGGTTGGTCGGTGTAGTAAAAAAGACCAATGTAAGGTTTGTCATGAAATATAAAATTATTTGTGTCAAAAATAGCTAACATCAAGGTGGACATGGTAAAATGGTTGGTTAGAGAAGGGTAATCTCCAAAATTTAAAGTTCTGGTTTGGGGGAGATTAGGTAATCTCCAAAAATTAGGCACTTAGGTGGGGTGCCTAAAAATGTTTTAAATGTGGGTTCCTGACCATCAACAGTTAGGGACCCCAGTGTTGACCCTCAATGGTCACCTTAACCATCGATGGTCAAGGGAAAACCCTAAAAGGCCAAGGATAAAAATTTAAAATGAAATGTCATTTTTACTTTTCACTTATTGAATTCATGATTTTTGTGATCAAGATATTTGGTTTTTTGACCTTTAGATGAGAGGTTTGACTAAGCAATTATAAAGGTGGTTGACTATTGATGGGTCTATTATTGATTGGTGTGTTGAGGAGAGTGTCTAAGACTAAGATACCAGATAGACAAGGATGTGGTTGAGTAGTTAGACATGGGATTCATCCTCAATAGCAGTCAAATAATGAGGTAGGAGGTGTGTTAAAATTGTTAGTTAGTTGAGTTGGTTATTGTTGAAGTTGAATTTGGGTAATTTGTGATTATTTTGATAGGGTTTGATCCACATGTAAGTTTTATGTGAAATTAGAAAATGTAGTAGATGAATTTTGAATTTGAAAGAAGATTTGGGTTGGGGGTTAGTTATAGGATAGATTTATGTAATTTATTTGTTTAAATTTATTTGTTTTGTTGTGTTTTAAGGAAAGTAAGTCAAGGGTTTTATCACTGGTGGTCACACACATTGATTATCCATGTTTAGACATAACCATCGATGGTCAGACATGACCATCAGTGGTTGACCACTGAAGGATAAAACCCACTTAAATGTTAGTTATTGTTATGACCATCAATGGTCAAGTAATTAGGGTAAGTGGGTTGTAATGGAAAGGTATAGGAAGGTTTTTGAAATGTTTTAAAGGGTTAGGGCTAGGTAAAATGACAAGTTTAAAATTTTGAAGATAGGACATGTTAAAATGTTCGTATGTTAAAATTTTTAATATGTTAAAATGGTTTTCATGTTTAGAAAAGTATTGGTGTGGTAGATGTTTTGTAAAGTTTGTAGATTTAGGGTAGATGATTTTGATGAAAGATTTAGGTGAAATATTTTTAAAAATGTTTTAAAGAGATTTAGTAGGGTTTAAATGTTAACTGTGGGTCAAGATATATGTTTGAGATGGTTGAGAGAGTGAGTTTGATATTTTGAGGTGGGTTTTTGTTAGAAATAGATGTTGGTTTGATAGGTTTATGGAAGGTGTGTGAAAATTTTGTAGGGTAGGGTAGATTTTATATGATTTCTAGAGGTAGTGTGACATATGTAATAGGTTGAAAGAGGTGGGTGTGGTTGATAATGAGGTAAATTTGGAAATGAGAAATGGTGACTCATGATAACTTTGATTTTTTAGACACAAGACCAGATCTAGATGAGGGATTGGGTTATCAATATCTTTATAGAGATCCATTGAGGGATGACTGGTGATGATTGAATGCATATGGAAGAGGTTGGCTTAGGATCCATGTGACATCATTAGTGCTTTATGTGAGATGCGGTAATAATCATGGCCCTCATCAAGAGATGGGATCTAACCATGAACACCTTGCTACTAATATGAGAGATTACCATCATATTAGAGGTTGTTCATATGATTACATGGCTACCTATTTAAGGGGAGACTATTTATCACATTGGGAGTGAAGAGAGGGACAAGTAGATTAAGTTCTTATATGGTGAGTATTTGGTTCATGTTAAGTGGCATTTAGGTGGTTTTGATTATGGGCCATTATACTAGAGGTCTCTAGATGAGAGGTGTGTGATGATGATGATGATGATGATGATGATGATGATGATGGTAGATGTACATGATTTTGATACCCACCTACATGATGAAGTAGTGATATATACATGAGAGAGAGAGAGATGATATACATTATTACATGTACTATTTTGATGACATGATTCATATGATGATGATGTTGATGATATAGATGTGATGTCATGATATGTTTTATAATTATGTATATTTAATTTCATGTTATGGTTCATGGTTTTTGGTTTTGGTATATTGTTATGGTTTATGCATATGCGTTATGAGATGTGGAATCAATAACTTAGGTATGCAATGTTTTATGTATGATGTTCTATTTTTGTTCATGGATATGATGTTTATGATTATGGATGGTTTAATGCCATATGATGTTTTGATGATGGATTGTGTGATGTGTTACATATGGATATGATGTTTTGATGTATGATGATTTTTTTTATGTTTTATGATTTTATATGATGGCACATAAAGTTAGTTAGATAACAAACTAGATGTGGGAAAATTTATAAGAATCAATGAGACATATGTCTATATAAACCAATCATGAGATGATAATAAAAAGGTATGATGCTTTTTCATTGGTAAGGATAAATTAAAACCCAAGGTTAGATCATCTCAGGGAACATAAGCCTTTCAAATGATTCACATTTGCATACTTAGGTTGATAAAAAATTGTCTTGATCACATTATGTCAAGTAAGCTCATAATCCCCTAATTTTTTAGATAGTATAAGGGGAGGTACGTAATAGGAGTATAAAGGAGATGGGTGATAGGTAGGGTAGCCTTATGTGGATTAGTTTTCACCTTCTATATGTGACCTAAGAACCATAATAGACAATTCAATGTCTTATTTTAGGTATATACTGATCGATGTGATAAGTCTACTAATGGTATATATGAAAGTTGATTACAACTTTTTTGGGATAGTTTGCTCTATTTTTGATATAGGGTCATTTATTGCTTTTCTTATTTTGATAGGTTTGTGAAGTTGATCAATATGGGAAGCTTTAAATGATTTATTTGATAAATTGGACTTATCCATCCTTTAAGGGAGTGGTCTAAGTTTGGGTTTATATATTTTGATAGTTGTCTTTCAAGGGAGTAGTCTATCTTTTAAGCAATTTTGAGTTTTAGCTATTTTTCCTTCAAGAGAGTAGTCAAAAATGATGGAGACATGTGACCCAAGTGATATTTTGGTATCCAAAATTATTTTTGATGCTAGGTTTAGACATGGATAAGTATATATAGGCTTAAAGGTTTTTCTTTACGAGGGAAAAACTTTAACATAAGAGGTTAATGATAGGTGAAAGGGGTAGTTTTGAGAAAGATTGATCATGGGATTCTCTCTGATTAGAGATGAAAAGTATCCATAAAAACCATAACATGGGTAGAGTCATGGTACCCATATTTAGGATTAGGCTATGACTTTGAGGGTTAATCACATAGTTCTATGTTGTAATCAACTGTCTTAAAATGGGTAAGAATAGATGAATGAAGGTAAAAATCTCGTAAATCAAGGGACAAGCTTAAGTTAGGAAAAAAGTGAGTTTGATCCTATTTTAATAGAATAAAAGACATAGATGCGAAGTATTGAGAGTCTCAAGTTCTAGTTTTCATTGAAGAGAAGACAAATAATAAGCTCTTGATCCATACTTATGGGTTATGATGTAGGGTCCAATCTAATTGAAATCAAATTTTCCTCTTTTACTTTTCTCCATCTTAGTTTCATTTTGGTTTTCCTTTAAGATGAGGTATCTAATATTGAATTCTCGTTATTTTAGGTATTTTTATAGGCACATTTGATTCACTTTTGGTAGAAATAAAGATGGTTAATCATTTCTAGGTGATGCTCATCAAGTAGCTCAATTTGGGCTAGATGTTCTTGATGATAATCACTCTCAAAAATGATTTCTTGAAAATATATGCAAAGAGAGGGAATCTAGACTTCAAGAGGCAATACTACCTTTTCTCTAAAGTCTAGAGAGAAAGGGGTAGCACCTGTAGAGGTTTGAATACTAGTGTCATAGGCCCATAAAGTGAAGGGGATCTGCATGTGCCAATCTTGACCTAAAGCAATAACTAATTTGGTCAATATTTTTATAAGGATTTTGTTAGAGTCTTCTATCCATATATTTTCTTATGGATCATAAGGCAAGGAAAAACTTAACTTGATGCCAAATGTGTTACAAATACCTTGGACTTGATTTTTTTTGAAAGATTTACCATTATTGGTAATAATTTTATGGGGAACACCAAAATGATAGATGAGCTTTGGTTGGGATGAGAGGAATAAATTCTACCCACTTGGTGAAATACTCGATGGTGGTAATGATGGATTGATGACATTGTGAAGAATGAGGATTGATTTCCCCAATGAGATTGAGTCTCCATTGTGAGATGGGCCAATAGTCTTTGGATACTTGAAGGCCATAGGCAGGTGTGTGATGTAAAATGGTGTGTTTTTGACATTTAACAAACTTATTTACATAATCATAATAGTCTTAGTTAAGGGTAGGCTAATAGTAGCCAAAGTGAAGTATACATTTAGTGACAGCTTGACCACTAAATTTTCCCCCATAGATTATGTCATGCATTTCCTTGATAGCATGGGAAGCTTCATGACTATATAGATAAAAAATAATGTGGTTGTCAAAGATACATTTATAAATGATTCCCTTTAGTATGGTATAATGAGAAGTACTCTAAACAAAGGATATTTAGGCATTCTTAAAGAGTTTAGGAGGAATAATATTGAGGTTAAGGTAGTTAAAGGTTTACCCATACCATATGTCAGATGGAGATGCTTCCACATTGTAGATGATAGGAAGGTTAGAATGGATATAAGGTGTAATAAAATGGTGGATGGTAATAAATACTTTGGACTTAGCAAGTTGAGATGGGATTTGGGAAACATGGGAAGCCATCATATTCATGAATTTGTTAGCAGATCAAGGAACTGATTGGATAATGTAATGATCTAATGATGTTAAGAACACATCTACAAGTTGTTTGTACTTTTTCAATAAATCATTATTACACTATTAGGATCCATTTACTTGGTTGACCATAAGATGGGAATCATCAAAGACATTGATTATCTTGACTCCCAAGGTTAGATAAATTTGGAGACCTATGACTAGGGATTCATACTTAGCCACATTGTTGGTTTATTCAAAGTCAAGTTTAATATAAAAGGGAAGAGGTTAACCAATAAGGGGAGTGAGAATAAATCTAATAGCCCCACTATGTTGGCATTTGGATACATCAAACAACATGGTAATTTTGTAGGTGGGGTCCTCCTAAGAGAGAGTTATGATGGACTCTTTGAGAAATGTAAGAGGTAATGATTAGTTGTTTGGTAGAGGAGCTTCAACTAATTGATCATCAATGACTTGACCTTTAATTGATTTTTTTTGAAGTAAATCAAGGTTAAAATTAGCTAAAAGCATGAGCCACTTAGCCATACATTACTTTTCATATGGTTTAGAGTGCATGTACTTGAGTGGGTTAGTGTTAGTGATTATGTAGGTTTTATGGTTAAGAAGGCAATGACAAAGTTTAGAAGCAACAAAGACTAAGGTGAGGTAAAATTTATTGATATAGGTATACCAAGTCTCATAATTTATAAGTGTTTAAATTATGTAGAAGACAACTTTCTCTTTGTTTTATTCATCACGGTGAGTGAGCATTGCCCCTAGGGAATGGTCAGTGGTAGAGATATAAAGGTAGAAGGGTTGGTCCTCTTTGGGAGGGGTAAGAATGGGTGGAAAAATAAGGTATTATTTGAATGAATTAAAGGCTTGTTGGTAGTCCTTGGTCCACTTAAAAGAGGTATCTTTCTTAAGAATATGTTAAAAGGGTTGAGATCTATCTGATAATTAAGAGATGAAGTGATAGATAGATTAGAGCTTCCCCTATAAGACTTAGATTTAGTTAAGGTAGGTTAAAGGTGGAATATATAAAATAACTCTAACTTTGGTAGGGTGTAGTTTTATTCCTCAAAGAGAGATGATAAAGCTAAGAATATTTCTAGATAGGACCCTAAAAATACATTTCTAAGGGTTAAGCCTTACATGGAAATGGATTAGGCATTCAAAAAAGATTGTGAGAATGGCTAGGTGATCTTTGTGATGTTTAGATTTCCCAAGGAGATCATTTACATAGTCCTCTATAATTTTATGGATTAGATCATGAAAGATGTAGGTCATTGCATACTAGTAGGTTTATCCAACATTCTTTAGACCAAATGGCAGGACCTTGTAATAGAAGGTTCCCCATGGGGTGATGAAAGAGGTTTTATGTTGATCCTTTGGGGTAATCAAGATTTGATTATATATTGAGAAACCATCCATGAGAGATAACATCTCATGGCTAGCTTTAAGATGAACAATTTGGTCGATGCTAGGTAAAGGAAAGTCATCCTTTAAGCAAGCAAGGTTAAGGTTAGAAAAGTCAATACATAGGTAAAGTCCTCCTATGGGTTTGGTAATGTGAACTATATTATAAACCCATTAATTATAATCAATGGGTTAGATGAAATTTGAAGACAAGTGGCATTGAATCTCCTCTTTGACTAGAAGGGCATTGCGAAGGTGCATCCTATAAGGTTTTTGCTAAATAGGCTTAATATCAGGATGTGTGACAATGTTATGGAGGGATATGGAAGGGTCAATTTTAGGCATAACCTGATAGGACCAAGCAAATGCTATGCTACAATCATGAAGGAAGAAAGAGTAATCATGTTTCTATATGGAATTTAAGGATTATCCAATCTTGATAACGTGAGGGTTATGCTAAGTACCCAAGTTAAAATCAATAGTGGATTTGTTCATCATGGTTTGGCTCTCAAGAGGAAGGGATTTATGGATAGAAGAATCCCCTGCACTGAGGTAGGTGAGAATGGAATCATCATTCTGATGTTGGATGGTGTTGATGGTAGGAGAATCATTTTCCACCATTTGAGGATGGATGAGAGGAAACATTTTAGTTCAGTCATCCTTTCTCTAATTTAGGGGGCCCAAACTAATGGTATTGATATTTTTTTTTGGAATGAATGATATTGAAATCCTCAGACTCTGATGGATATGGGTTTGGTGAGGATGGGATACTCTCATTGATGGTGGTGATGGCTTTAGGTGAGGTGGGTTCTTCTGGTAGTAGGAACCCAAGGACAAATAACTCATGAGGTTTTTGTGTTTTGATGGTAGGTAGCTCATGAGGTCCATGCTCATAATGACCTAGGCCAAATCCCTTTCAAGCACAACTATAGAGGTATAATCTAGCAAATGTTAGTTTTTCAAGATAGAACTTAGAGGTAAATGGTCAGATGGTAGAGGTAGTGGTAAAAACATGAATTTGATGATCAAGTCCCCTTTAGATTAAGCTAGTTTGATGGTTGGGAGGCTCTAAAGAGATGATGGTTTGGATGTTAGGGTCATAACTAGGATCATGGGTGAGGTTCCCATACTCTTGAGGAATAAGGAAAACATCCAAGGCTAGAAGATTATACTCCCCAAGTGAGAGATATTAGAACATGGGTTCCAAGGGGTCCTCTACAAAGATATAAGAAGAAGGGATAGATGAGCTAGTTGAAGCTTCATTTATAGTAGGGATGGAGGTGATAGTATTTATAGTTAGTGAGTTGGTGTTGTTGTTGGTTGGTGGTGAGGTGGATGAAGAAGTAATAAGAACATCATTAGGTTGATATGTCATGTTGCATGAGGCAAAAGGACTAGGGTTAGCTCTTATGGTAACAACTTGATCTTCATGTTCAAATTTTACACATCGATGTAAGGTAAAATGGATGCAACTCATGGTATGGATCTTAGGGCATCCAAGTAAGATTTTGTATTGAAACTCACCCTCTATAATGTAAAAGAGTTATGGAATTGTACAAGGTCCTAAGTAGATATGGAGGATGACTATACCCAGGGTAGTGGCCATAGTGTCATTAAAGGAGTGGAGGACTTTTGTAGTTTTTAACATGATATTATTATGTAGTTGAAGTTTTTCATAATTATAGGAGGAGATAATGTTGATACTAGCTCCTCCATAAATCATTATCCTTTTGATACATGTTTGATTGATGTATGCCATGATGAAGAGGGGAGGATTAGGATCTTCTAAATGGATATAAGGTATTTTTGAATCTTGGAAGGTGACTAAAGTATAAAGTTGAAGGGATATAACAAAGGAAATAAGAAGTTGAGGATCTTCTGGTTGAGATGATGATAGGGTGAGGTGTTGATTACTTCATAAAGTCTCATCTTCATTGATGTCTAGTGAAGTTGTTTTAGAACCACTCGCTAAATAGATTTGGAAGGGTTGAAAGGAGAGGTACCCAAAATAGATACTTTGGGTTTTGGTAAAGGTGAAGGTAAAGATGAGGGTGTTTGGTTTCAGTTGGAAGGTTAAGGGGTAGAAGGGTATGTCCATGGTATAGACACTTTTGCTTTTCCATTATCTTTTTGTTAGGCTTGAGATCAGGTAACCATATGGGTAGTGTGGATTAAGGGAGGTTTTAGGATAGATGGTTGCTTCAGTTCCTCCTCAATTTCAAATGAGAGTGGAGGAGTATGTAAGTGTTGGATGGTTTGAGTTTGCGTTTAGGTTGGTAATGGGCTCAAGGGATGTTCATCTGATAATAGATCATCCTCATCCCATAAGCTATGGATAAATGTTTGGAGAGATTTTAAATTCTTTGTATCATGTCTATGAGTCCTATGGTATGATGAAATTAAATTGTCATTGAACCATGAGGGTTTAAGACATGAAGGTTTGAAAGGTTTGATGGGTGGTAAGGTTAAGGAAGGGGATTACAATAACCTTTATAGAATGGTTGAATAAGATTCGATCAAAGGCATTGACGGTGTTGGGTTTTTGGTTTTAGGAATGGGAGCCTTCCTAAGAGTAAGATTCACCATATAAGTTATAGGTGGTGGATGGTTTTGGTTGGGATTGTTTGGTCATGATTGGTTTTGAGGTGGAAGATTTATAGGTGGGGGGTGAGGGTTTGGTGATAGGTGGGAAGGCAAATGTAGCTAGGTTAGTTAAGAATGATGGGAGTTTGATGATTTGGTGGAAGTAAAAATAGAAGGTTTACTAGATGAGTAATAGGTAATTGTAGGAGGGTTCACCTTCTTGGTAGAAGGATAAGCACCTAGGATGGTAATAGGATGGGGTCCTATGATGGAAGGTAGGTGGGAAGGAGGTGGTATAGATTTGGTTTGATGTGGGAACTTTATTGGCTCCATCTTCTTAGTTGGTTTAGTTGGGGTTTTATATTTTGGACTAGAAGGGGTTAAGTCCAAATTTAGAGATGGGTAAGAAAGGCTAGGTGTAGGAAATAGTCCTAGATTATTGATGGGTTTGGTTAGAGAGGTGTAAGGTGATTTTGAAAATTTAGATGGAGATGGGTTGGATGGTTCTCTTATTGTTTTATAAAGAGAAGGGTTTGTTGAGGTAATGATAGGCTTGTTGGTGGATCCAATGAAGTCAAAAATTTAGGTCTATTTGGTAAGGGAGGCCAAGATGATGTCAAAAAGTAGATCTATCTAGGTTGGGTTGGGAAGTGAACTCTAGATTTTGGACTAATCTAGAAAAAGGCTTGCAAATGGGTTTGATCCCTTGGTCATTGGTTTCAAAATTTAAGCCCATGGGTGGAGGTGAGGGCATGGTTTCTTCATCTATGTTCTTGTTGGAAGGTTTCAAGGTTTTGGAGGATGTCTTCTCCATGTAAAGTATAGGTAAGGTGATCTCTTCTTTTGGGATGGTTCCTAAAGAGAGAATGGGTGATTCTAGGATAGAGAAGGAAGGTTTGATGATCTAAAGTGAAGGGATAGAGATGGTTATTTCCTTTGTTTGGATATCTAAAGAAATGGTAGGTAATTCAACTACTTCAATAGGTGGAGTGGGTGAATAGGTGATTGAATCAATGGTTTCCTCCTTTGTTATTTATATGAAAGGAGATGTGGATAGGTCCATAATATCATCAAGAAAAGAAAGAGGGATGGTTGCTTCCTTTGTTTGAGTGTCCAAAGGAATAGAGGGTGAGTCCACCACTTTCATGAGTGGAATGGAGGAAGGGGTAAATGAGGTAATGGTCTCCTTAATGATAGCTTCACTAATAATGGCATTAACTATATGGATCTCATGAGCGTGTGATGATTCTAGTTTATTATCATCATAGTTAGTGCAAGGGGTATGGTTGGGAAAAGGTTTATGAAAGATGTCAAGAGACTAATTTGGAGGTACATTGGGATTCTCAAACACAATTCCTCCCTTATCAATCATGTTTTTGACAATGGTCTTCAAGGTATTTCACCTACTAACGTCATGTCCAATGACATAATGGAAAGCATAAAGATCATTCTCATTGTACCAACTAGGTGTAGGGTGAGAGGCATCAATTTTTTGTAGAGTTTTTAGAGGAAGAAGTTGTATAATGTTTGATTTAAGTAATTTATCTAAAACTAAATCAAAAGACTCCCCTATTGGAGTATACTACTTTGGAGCAACTTGGTTTTGGTTTCAGTTTTGTTAGTTAGAAGAATTAGAAGAATTGGTTGGATTGCATTGGTTGATAATTGGTGGTGGAGTAGGTTTAAGGATAATTGAGTTGGTGGATGCCTTTTATTTGGTATTGGGATGGTTAGGTTGATTGGTGGTTTTTGTAGAGGAAGGGTAATTATATTTAAAGCTAGAATTTTTGTTTCATAGTTTCAGTTTCCCCTCATCAATGGCTCAGATTTCTAATTTTCATGCTATGGTAAAAGCCTCATCAAAAATCTTGAAAGTTTAAACTTGAAGAGTAGGGTAAATATGTTTGGCACAACCCTGAGAGAAAACCTCAACCAATTCAGGTTGGGATAAGGAGAAATAAAGTTGGTTGATGAGACCTCTGCATCTAGCTATGAAATCGGCAATTGATTCGTCATTAAATTACCTAATGGAGTATAGGTTGTTAAGGGATTTTTTTTAGATATGTTTATTGAGAAATTATTTAAAAAGACTTGGGAAAGTTGATAAAAGGAAAATATGGAGTGTTTGGTGAGATCACTATACCAATCCAAGGCTGGTCCAGATAAGGACATGGGAAAGGTACAAAGGAGAAGAACATCATCATATGTAATCAAATAACAAGAATGGCAAAATTATCTCAAGTGTTATTGTGGGTCCTCCTTGCTTTGAAACTTGGAAAATGTGGGTAGTTCTCATTGAGGAGGATAAGGTCATATAGGAATAGATGGATTAATGGGTTCATTGTAAATTTGATCATAAGATAAAAGGTTATGAGCCCTAGAAATATATGATTCAAGATTAGACATTTTATCCATAAACATCTTAACCAAATTTGTTTGAGGTTGGGGAGATCTATTATTATGTGGTAGGTTTGTTTGAGGTTGGGTGGTTGAAATGAATGGATAAGAAGTGAAAGGTTGAGAAGATGCCACATATTGGTATGTGGTCAATGAAGGTTAGGATGGTGCCACATATTGTTATGTGGGCACAAAAGGTTGGGTAGAAGATGTTATGTATCCTTGTGGGTTAGTAACATATTGCTAAGATGACATGGGTGTTTGTTTAGGGATAGAGGTGGTTTTATTTGGAGGTACGATTGAAGAGGTAGGTTGAGGTTGAGTGGTAACTCTTTTTCTAATGGGTGGAAGGGTACAAGGTATGGAAAGCACCAATCTTTGGAGTGGGGTAGAAATTGATGGGTTGGTAGTGATAAGAGGAATGGTAAAAATAAGGGTAGAAGATACCCCCATGATGGATGGGGTATAAGTAACAAAAGGTAAGGCTTCCCCTACATTGGAGGTGTTGGTTGGTGTAGGGGGTTTTGGTTATTGATTTAAATGTTGGATTAGGTTTTGGTGGTGGTAGTGGATGGAATATTAGTAGAAGAAGAGGATTGGGTGAAGAAAGGTTGAGTATAAGTGGCACCAACCATAAGATGAGGTGGTATACCATAGTGTGGATCTATATGATGAATCAAAGTAGTAGAAGTTTGATGAGGTAAGGTGTTAAGGTAATGTTGGAGGGATACATGGTTATTATCAAGAAATGTGCCAAAATATGCATCACCCTCAACAACTATCTGAGGCATTATATCTAAAGTATACTCCATAGAAGAGGAAGAGGAAGAGGAAGGTAGTCCTTGGTTGGTTTGATTCCTCAATTGTTGTCTAGTAAAGACCATGTGAGGAATAGAAAACAAATGATAAAAAAATCACACCTCAAACAAAAAACAAGCAAAAGAAAAGAACTCAAGGCAATCAAACATAGACTAAAGTGTGTTTAAAAATTATGATTATTCATAAATCCCTTTTGGATTATTACTTAGAAAATGTGAAGAAGAAATTTGGCTTGTAGATCAAGTACTAAAGAGGAAATCTAAGGTTGGTTCTAGGTTCTCAAGAAAAAACTATATTGAGCTTCAGTACATGGCTTGATATTGGGGACTACCCCCTCACTTCATACACTGTAATGATAAGGGTGTTGAGTACTTAGCCAAGATATAGTAAATTTTAGATTTTATACTCAACCAGAGAGCAGAGTTAGTTATCACCTTGGTAATGACCTCCAAGTGGGATTGCCATGAAAGGATAAGGTTTACCACTAGGTGATGAAATCCTAGTTGGGATTTGTCTCAAGTTTATTTTGATGTGTTTATTGATTATGTGTTTTGGTAAAGTGTGTGATGACAAGAGTAAAACTACAATTAATTACTTTTCTTTCAAGTTACTAAATGAACTAAATTAACCAAGCAATCAATGTATGAAAAGGATTTATTTTAAGTCCAAAAAAAATTTAGATTTCATTCGATGAGCATAGAATAAAGGAAGAAATAAAAGGGCACCTAGATGATGCTAGGTCCCACTGGGCATGTAAAAATGTTTCTCTTAATTTTTTATCATTTCTTATTTTTGAAAGAAGATAAAAAAAACTAGTAATAAGAGTGGTAGAAATACCTAGTTGGTGATGCACATGTAATCTAAATGAAGATGGATAAATCTTATTTGACTTGGAATGAATAACCTATAAATAAGCAAGCACTAACAAAATGGGTTCTTAACAAGATAGTTAAGTGGACTACCTAACGTGAGCTAGATCTAAGAAGCATAAGCTTGCTAGGAGGATGTCAATCCATTTTGATAGTAATTAAGTTGGAAATGATAAAATTAAGGTACTTGTATAAAGAAAAACAATGTAATACAAGAAAAAATTAGAATGCTTGTTAAATAAAATGACTAAATATATCAAAAGTGGGTCAATACTCCTACTAAAGTGGGTGAAGTCATCTTTAGAAAATAGAAAAGGGTCTATAAATAGGTAGGAACATAGAAAGTTAGGTTTGGTTGGGGTTAAGTAGATAAAAATAACTTGATATTATTTTATGCCATAATGACCATCGGTGGTTGGGTTAATCATAGGTGGTTAAGTTGATTGTTAGTGGTTGGGTAACCATCAATGGTTGGGGGTGACCATTGATAGTTGTGCTAACCATTGACAATCGCCTATGGATTTTGAACGTTACTCAAAAAGAAGTTATAGATAGGTGAATGGTTCAATAAATGTTATATTAAGGGTCTGAAAGTTGGGAAATAGATGTAGACAAGTCTAATCAAGTCAGGGAGGTCAGAAATTGAATGAAACAAAGAATAGGTACAAATATACTTATAAGTTACTAGATGGCTAATGGTTGAAGGATAGGGAAATTTTGATAAAGTAACGGTACTTTACCCTGAAAAAAAATTGGTAGAGGTTCAAGTCTATTTTTTTGTTGTTGAGTTGTTGAAGGAAGATTGGATATTAGAAAACTTGAATCCTTGTATGCGAGATTGCTTGTGATGATCATGGATCCATTTCACCTCCTATCCTACTCCTTTTATAGACAAAGAGAGATAGAGGATAGAAGTTTCCCAAGAGGGTGAGGCTTCTTATTTCTATGCTTAGGAGTTCATTAGCACTGCATAAGGTGAACATATTTAATTATACCTTGTTATCTCACACATAATTGGTGATGTGTTAGGAAGTTAGAGATCTAACCATCGATGGTTAGGATAATTGTTGATGATTAAGTTGATCATTAGTGGTCAAGCATCTAGAGGAAAAGGGTAAAGATAAGTTAAAAGGTGTGGTTTAAGGTTAAGTTATTAATTTATTGAGTTTAGTTAGCTAGATAGCTAACTAGACCCAGATCTAATAGGTTAGTCAGTAGGTCAAGAAGAGTTAGGTAGTCCCTAAGGTATTGTAAGGCATTTTGACATCTAGTATGGTTTTATAGTGTCTATAATGAGTTAGAATCTAAATGAGTTTTGTCAAATAGAGTACAAGGTCAATTGGGCAAAAAATGTATCATAAATTGTCAAAAAGGATTTTAGGCTAGGGAAGGGTTAATGAAGCCAGAAAAATGACTAGAGGAGGGTGAAAAGAGGAGGTAAAGCTTAGGGGAATATTTTTAGGAGATGGGTGTGTAGATAAAAAGTAATAACATAGGGACAATAATATTGAGAAGCACTAATGGTCTACCCACCACTTTCTCAGTGCACCCCTTAAGGCATGCACTTAGAGAGATTGAGACTTGATGGGTTCTTGCAAGAGAAAAAACATCAGTAATTGATAAAGATTGAAAATATTTTGGGTATACATTTTGGATGATCAATAGATCAAATTATTAGAATTGATGTCAAAATTGAAATATTAAGGTACATGTAAATAGGTTTCCCCTTATTTTGAAAACAAAATTATTGATCAAAAAATCAATATTTTACCATTCAAAGATTGCCCACTTAGTGGATGCTCATGATGTAGGGGTCAATAGAGCAAATGTGATAATGATATATCATAGTGATAGTAAGTTGTGGATCTAAAAATGAAAAAATATAGGATTTAGAATTGTAATGAAAATTTTATAAGAGTGATAGGTATTTTTGATTGAAATATATTTGGAATATGTTGATTTAGATTATATATAAATTAAAACTAAAATGGATGGAAAATGAATATAATGGAGGGAATGGGGGGAATATTTGAAATGGGGTGATAATATAAATACAATATTTTTGGGCAAGAAACTAATTTTTTCACTTTATATTTTTAGAGCTATTTTCTAGTAGTATTTGAGTGAGGATATTTTATCTTAGACCTTGGTAAAAACTAGACTGTATTCCACACCACTAGTATCTCAGAGAGAATGTGAGAATACATTTGAGACCAGAGATGATTGGGCATATAATAAGTGATATTTTATACTTTAAGTTTTTCATTTAAGTACATTTATTATGGCTTAAAAATGATAGACATGAATTTGTAGTTAGACTATTTCCAAATTTAGCAGAGAGAGTTGTGAAATCTCTATAAGAAACTATGAAATCATGGAATTGAATAATGAATTTATTAAACATGGTTGAAAATTCATTAGAAGGAGAAATGAGGTTAGGGATTAGTGAATTCACTTTTTCACAGTTTTGAAATCATGCAAATGGGTAGTGAATTTGTCAATATGGGTACCAAAATCATTTTATGAGGAAAATAGAAGAAGTTGAATGTGAAATTACATAGTAGAGGAACAAAATTGAAGATATAGACATTAAAATCACTAAAATGGGTAGGAAAAATATGTTAAGATGTGAGATTTAATAAATTAATTTTTAATTCATCAAAATATATTTTTTAAATGTTCATTTGAAGATAAAAACATGAGTTTGTAGAGGAAAAAGGATATTAGTAAATGATTAAATAAGTAGAATGTTGAGTTTCCTAAAAAGAATATGAGTGAAGATTTTTTTTCATTTTTAAATGTTTTAAATTAGTGGTAAATGTATTTGTGTTTTGATATATATAATTAACTTTATGAAAATATGTTATTATTATAGGAGGTATTGCTTATACTTATTACATGGGAGTAAAGGCCTAGTGCACTAGAGCAGATTATAGGTTTCACTGAATATGAGTTTGGGGTATTAGAGGGGATGAGGTTATCATACTTTAATAAGATGCCAAAGACTTGAACATATAGGTCTTTATTTATGGTTCTAGCTAAGATATGGCATAACAAGACCAACACTTTTCACTAGCCTAGAGGTGTGATGACTATGACACTGGAGGATGTTTATTGTATTTTGGGTATTTTAATATGGGGAAGATGAATATAATGGTGTTATATTCCTTAAGTGATTAAATTATACATGATTTTTGCAGATGGATTGATTCCAATGATTAGAGGAGTCATAGATATTGACTACTACATGTGATTAGATATTGATTCTTAAATATGGTACTTATGGTTGTTGTCAGTGGAATTATGCTACCTAAAAAGAGTGGGAGACTATGTATGATTGGTTTAGTATACATCATTAAAGACATGATGGAGATGTGTGAGAGGTTCACATGGGGGACATGCATCTTGGCACATTTACATAGGTATTTTCACCATGTGGTTTATGCTGATGGGAAGGAGATTAGTCCTTCCACACTATTACACGTCTGATTTAAGAAGTACATCATAGTGGAGAGGCAGATTGGTCATATGATCACTCATTCAGTTGATGAGAATCTAACATATGGATGGAATATGAGTATAAGCACTCATAGACCATACTTGGGTGACCTAGAGTTTTACAGGAGGGCTATAGATGAGATAGGTGATGATTAGATCACCTAGAGACCATATAGAGAGATTATGTTTTAGTAGCCATAGTATGATTTATACATGTATTACATGATGATACAATGCTATTTTATTGGTATACATGATTATATTATAGATAAATATCACCTTGATAGGGTGATGAGATAGTTTTATATTAAAAAACACATTCCCACAAGTACTCATGTATTTACATGAGTAGTTAGGGAAAAGGTAAAGTGGGGGGTTTATATTGATCATGTGATAGCAAACCAAATTTGGTGATAGCTATAGATGGTGAGATAGAGTGATGAGATAGATGTCATCTATTTAGGATTAATAGATGGGTATTTATATTGGTGGACCTGACAATAGCTTCTGATATTGATAATGCCATATACACCACCACACACTTGGACGTAGAGATTGTTGGCCAATTTGAGTAGGCAACCATAAGGCACATGCTTAGGAGCTAGTATCAGGAGGGTAGTGATAGGAGATAGAGGGAATATATGAGGATGATGTAGAAGACATGTTGTAGAGGAGATCTAATTACATGTCATAGATATTGTTGAGGTGGAGGATGTGGGTATTCTATGTAAGGCAAGTATTGATGTTAGTGGAGACACACAGATGAGGGTGGATATAGACTAGGGAGGTGTAGAGGATAATCCATTGTTTTTTATTGATATTAAGGGAGAAAAGGATGGAGAAGACACAATGATGATATTGGTACATGTTACACATGTAAATAGAGGTGGTGTGATTGGTCCTTCATGTATAGGTAAATCTTAGGATGATTGGACCCTTATTGACAGACTGCATGAGGAGATCTAAGCTTATGATGGTGATATTATAGGGTTACATAAGGAGGTATCTATATTAGAAAGAGATGTTATTACTAAAACATTGGGAGTTTTTACACAACATGGAGACATAACTCCAAATTACAAAATACTAAATTAGAGGTGAAGACAAGAGAGGGATATAATTAAGACAAATCTAGCAAAGCTGAGGGCTTTATTAATGAGTCAAGGCCAAATAGACACATTGGATAGGGTTATGAGATCAATAGAATAGGCAACATACTATAGGAGTTTATACAAGGAGGTTATTACACAAGAATATAAGGAAGCATCCTTTAGGGAGTATTCAGTTAGGTGGTATATGATTAGGAGATCAGTTTAGTCTATAGATTCAGAGAGATATGTGGGATAGGTTTCAAATTATGTGATGGGTCCTCCATGAGGCACACCATGACATGATGATCCCAGTTT
>JARHVA010000771.1:2737500-2865000 GCA_037957365.1 Torreya grandis | reverse complement strand
GGATATGATTATGGAAGTCATCATAACTAAGCATAATTAAAACACACACAACAAAGCATATTCTTACATTCCACTTCTTATTTAAGATCTGATTCCTACATACAATTATTTTTTTATTTTGTGATAATGTCATTTATATAATTGGGATCAATCTCCATTTCATGCCATACTTTGAATTTCTTTATCTCAACCCCTTTATTAGCAAATGAATTTGCATGGATATTACCCTCTTTATATGTGTGTTGGAAGATGATTTTTTCAAACTCATTGCTTATATGAATAATTTCAACTATTATATGAGATATAGACCATCTAATCAAATTATTTTTATTGAGATAGTTAATAATACTAAGAGAATCTCCCTCAATACACAAGAATCTACAACCCAAGTCAATAGCCACCGGTATTCCTCTTAAATCTGATAAAGCTTTAAAGAAATGATTTGTTTGGAAGCCCATGCTTCCTTCAAAAGCTAAAATAATCTCCCCAAATGGTTTTGAATTACCCCTCCACCTCTTGAAAGCCTAGTACTTCCTTTAGAGGATCCATAAAAATTGAGCTTTACCCAATCTAGTCGAGAAGCCATCCATCTTATCAAATTTCTCAAGGCTATATTAGGGTCCACTAAAGGAATGATGTCAAGGTTAATATTCCAATATTTATAAAATTTTTTCCTCAAATGGAAAGAAAGGATACCTTTTCCCCTCCTTATATTCTTGAAATTTTCATATAGAGGGAAAATATTTCGTTAGAGACTCTGATGAATTAGCTATACTTGCTCTTGAAGATTCTATTATTATGTTCCTTCCAAATTCCCCATAATAATGAGGAAAATCCAAAATCCAAATCTCCTTAAGCTCTTAGTTAACAAAGGGATAATACCAAGCCTACCAATCCTCCATTATAAATGAAGGAAGGACCTAAGAAACTTTAAATATTTGAATCAAGGAGCCCCACATTTGGAAAGTAAACATGTAATCAGTGAAGATATGATTAAAATATTCCCAAGCATTCTCAAATAAAACACACCTATTTACCACTTGAAGACCTCTTTTATTTAGATTATCCAATGTAAGAATTATGTTTTGGACACTCAACCAACTAAATATGTTGATTTTTGGAATTAGATTTTTATTCCAATTATTTCCCAAAGGATTTCTCCTATCTATCAGATTTTGAAGCTTCATATTTCAAAAATTAACTTGATATATTCCATATGATTATTTAATCCAAATTAATTTATCCTCCCTCTATAAATTTGTAATATAGTTACTCTATAGAATAAAATTAAGATCGTAAATAATAATTGTTGAAGCAACATTTGCATTATCAAGGTTTAAATGTTTCCACTTTTTTTTACTATTGAAAACCTATATATAATAATCCACCATTCCCCAAATATAGAAGATATTGTAGGGGAAATATGATGCTGAGGAAAAATAGATTCTATAGAATGGTTTAGAATCTAAGGATCCTTCCAATATCTAATACTCTGATCATTACCAAGCTTTCACTTATAACCCTTGAGTAAAGTATCCCTATTTTTGGAAAAGAAATTATATATTGTAGAACCTTTGATAAGAATAGTCTCATAAATTAAGGTTAAAGGATAATTACAACCAAGATATTTGGCATAAAAAATACTTTCCCAAGGATAAGGTTCTTTGAGAAGTTTCTAACAATGCTTAGAAACTGAGACCTTATTCATAGCGGGAAGTTTTCTAATACCCAACCCTCCATAGGATTTTGAAAGGCATATTTTATCCCAAGCCACCAGAGGAAATTTTTGAATGTCCTTTACACCTATCCATGCAAATATTTTTTGAATTTTGTCTATTTTTCCCTATATTCCCTTGGCAATTTTAAATAGGGACATAATGTATATAGGGAGCCTTTATAAAATACGTTTTATGATCAATACTTTACCTGAGAAAGAAAATCCCCTTTCCATCCTGAAAGCTTCCTTTGAAACCTTTCAATTAGATGTTACCAAAATTTAGATTTCATATTTAGCTTAAAAAGTGGCATACCTAAATATATAGAGGGAAGTTCCTTGATCTAATAATTTAGAATATGAGAAATCTTTCTTTTTCTAGGGGTAAATTTATTAATAAATGATAAATCAATTTTAGAGTAATTAATCAATTGTATTGAGACAACTACATAACTATCCAGAATTAACTTAATTTTTTTGTCCTTCCTTACCAAAGCAAGATCCAAAAAAATCATGTCATTAACAAATTATTGGAGAAGAGAATTGCCCTTGAGTCAGGTTTGAAACCCTTAAAACTACCATGTTCAACTACATTCAAAATATTTTTACTTAAATAATCTACCATTATAATGAATAAGAATAGAGACAAAGGATCCCCATGTCTAATTCCTCGTTCACTCCCAAAAATACCTATAATGAAACCATTAATAATAATATAAAACATTACCATTGAAATGCAACTATAATTAAAACTTATAATATGATTGTGAAAACAAAATTTATTTAGAATTGAATCCAAGAAACTCGAGTCCACTCTATCATATTCTTTGGCCATATCAATTTTTAAAACCATACTAGCTTTTTTACTATCTACCTTGGAGAGCACCATTTCATGAACAATAATTATTCTTGGATTTGTCTTCCTAAAACATATCCACCTTGATTATAAGAAATAATTTTATTTAAAAATAGCTTAATCCTCAAAGCTAAATTTTTTGTAAAAATTTTCTATACATAATTACACATGTTGATTGGCCTAAAATCCTTGAATTAAGAGGCCCTTGTCTTCTTGGGAATAATAAAAATGAAAGTATTATTAAGTTCTTTGAGAATTTTTCTAGAGAAAAAAATAATCCATTGCAACCCATAAATCCCACTTAATAATATCCTAGTATTGTTGATATAAAGCCATTACAAATCCATCTAGACTCGGTGCTTTATCTTTGTTCATTGAAAACATAGTTGCCTCTATTTGGTCTTCTATTACATATATAAATAAACTAACATTATCTTAATTAGTAATAATATTTTTTACATGATAAATAAAATTAGTGGTCAACTCTTTGATTGGATTTGAGTTAGGAGCAAAAATATCTTTGAATAAACTCACTACTTTCTCTTTAATTATAACTGGATCTGTATGAAGAGATCCATTCTCATCAAATTTTTTAGTAATTATATTATGACTTCTATTGTTGAAAGTAGTCAAATTTAAAAAAAATGTATTTATATCTCCCTCATTAACCTAGTAGCCCTTGATTTTTGTTTCTAATTTGTTCCTTGCATTGGATTTCTAACAATACTGAGTATTGAGCAACCCTATGTTTAATATAGTTTAAAACACATTATCACCAATTACATTAAATAATCATGATGAATGTTGATGTTTTAAGCATATGGAATGAAAATAAATAAATTATGTAGAATAAATTATGTCATGATATAGAAAAATCATATCCATACTATTATTCAATTCATAAAATACTCTTTACATATAAAAACAAAACATAAAACATTTAAAGTAAGATATAAGACACAACTTTTCTAGACTATGTAAACACACAAAATGACTATTAAAATAACATTGGTAATATAAATACCAATGATAAAATTTTTTAAAGATACATGAACTACACAATGATGTAAGACAATAAAAATGAATAAAATAATAAGAGATAAATAAGATAAGAAAAGTATAATAACCAATGATGGCTAAAGTAAGAAATGAAAAATAACCAAGTTAGTGGTTAATGATAGAAAAAGATAAATAACCAACTAAGATGTTAATTATGAAAAATGAGAGATAACTAGATGAATGGTTAGGGATAAACAAGGATACATAATCAAGTTAATGGTTAAGGAGTAAGAAAGGAGCAAGACCATAACAAAAGAAAAAATAAAAGACTTTACATCCTAAGTAAGTGTTTAAGATAATTGGTAGCCAAGAACCACAATAACAAATGAATAACCGATGAGTAATTATAATAAGTAATACATTAAAATATAATTACACTCATGGAGAAATGGATTATGGGGAAGGCAGTGGCTGAGAGAACCCTAGAGACCCCATGCTCTAAGTGTTTCCTACATAATCCACCCTAGAAAAAGTCTATGAGGGGATAACAAGCTAGATGTAGTTCTCCCAATACATTAAGAGATGATAAAGTGGATGCTCGGTGAATTTATAAGTGTAAGATAAAAATATCTACAATTTATCCACCCAATAAATGTGAGTGAATGAAGTTTGGAGGTTTAACTAGGATGGTAGATATTTCCAGTAAATGTTTACACTTAGTTTTGGATATTTTTTGATATTTTTTTCTATTTTAATAATAATATTATTATTTTGGTTTAAGATAGGTGATAAAAATTTGTGAAAAATATTTTAATATAGAAGGTGTTTTTGTATCATGAGCAAGGACATACATTCACAAGTAAAAGTATCAAATTGTAAGCTAACATGCTATGGGATGAGTGACAAAAAAGTGACAAGGAGAAAGATTAAATATACAATGGACTATTGAAACATTATTTCCACAAGTATCTAGGGTGAATACAAATAATGGATCACACATAGAACCAAAAACCTATTTTTTACCATTTACTTACCCAAAGTGCCAGTAAATTGGTTTTCTCTTTTAGATGATCTATGTTTTTTATTTATTTTATATTTATTTGTGGATTTTGATTTGTTATAGATAATATATCAACAAAAACATATATAAAAATTTAGACATAAAATATTTTAAGTTTCATGTTGTTCATAGGTTCATCAAGCTCCTCTCCATCTTCTGTAGCTACTCTGTAAGCTTCTGATCTATACTTAGCAATGATGACATATGGGCCCAACCAATCAGGCTCAAAATTTATGTTATTTTCTCTTTGAACATTTTTATTTCATTAGTTTTCCTTAAGAACAAGATATCTAATTGCATACTCCCTAAATTTTATCCACTTATTATAATTATGGTGAAGGCAATTGTGGTATACTTGCAAATGGTTACAAGCATTAAGTATTTTCTCATCTAGAAGGTTGAGTTCAATAAAGCATGAAATATGATAGGATTGTTCATTAATTATTTGTTGTAAAAATATATTTAAAGATGAAACTTTGACTTGTATTGGTAGAAAAGACTTACTACCATATACAAGGGAATATGGGGTTTCCCTTATGGGTGTTTGGATGCTTGTGTGTTATGCCCATAGGGAGGGATATAGTTGTGTATTCCAATCATGACCAAATTAATTGGTAATTCATTTAATGATGTGATTTTTTTTTTATTGGTTGCCTCGGTTTGGTTATTACCTTATGGGTAATAGGGAGTGGACCACTTATGTTTGATGTGGTAAGTATGATAAAGAGATTTAATGTCCTTATTCTTGAATGAAATGACATTATCAAAAATTATTGTTGGAGGGATACCAAAGTGACAAATAATTTATTTTATGATAAATTTCAAAATTTTCTTTCATTTTACATAATTAAGGGACATTATCTCAACCCACTTGGTAAATCACACTATTACCATAATAATATGTTGATGACCATATAAATAACTAGGATTGATTTTTCCAATGAGGTATAACCCCCATATAGAGAATGGACAAGGTGCAGTAATAGGTTGCAAAGATTATGATGGGATATGTATAAGGTCACCATGTTTCTAACAAGGTATGTATTTATTAACATAAGAATATGAATCACATTAAATTATAGGCTAATAATAATCTACTCATAAAATATAATTTTCTAGGACCATGCAACTTGAATGCGCCCCACATATTCCCTCATACATTTCCCTAATTGCCACAGTATATTCTTTATATTTCAAACAATGTAAAATAGTTTCACCATAGCCTCTATGGTATAAGGTGTTGCCAAGGATGGTGTAGTGAGAGTTATGTTAGATAAAGGACTTGTGCTAATTATGAGATAGGTTAGATCGTAAGGTATTATTATGAAGATAGGTATAGATGTTAGATTACTAGGGAGAAGTGGGACCAAACACCTCAAAAACTATTTGTGAATCAAGTGTATCATAAGCTAGTATCATTGGGTATTCCACCAATAAATTATTGTGTTTTGTGCTTAAATCAAGTAATGAACCAATAGTAGCCATGGCATCTGCTACCCTATTGTTGATTCTTGGCACTTGTTCAAATTGGATGAATTAAAAATAAAATGTTAAACTATCCACCATCCATTTTTAAGGTGTCAAATTATCATCATGAGCTTGGAATTCATTAGTTACTTGATTAATAATAAGCTTAGAATTGCCAAAAATAAGATGTTGGATGCCCTATTAGATAGACATTTTAAGAAATCTTATAATACATTCATACTCTATTATGTTATTTGTGCAATGGAACTCAATTTAAAATACTTGGGAATACAATCCCCATCTAGTGTGATAAGTAAAATATCTACCCCGAATTTATGATTGGTGAAGTAACCATCAAAGAATAGTTAAAAGACTAGAGATTCATCTATGGACATAATTTACTCATTTATAAACTCTAAAATAAGAGGTGCTTTGTCTTTGAGAGGTGTTTTGGCCAATATATCTGCTAAGAACTATCCTTTAATTGTTTTTAGATTGACATACTCTAAATCAAATTCACTAAGAATCATAACCCATTTTTTTATCCTGCTTGTTAAAGCTGTTCTAGATAGAATATATTTAAAAGGGTCTATTTTAGCAATGATCTTATTTTTATTTTTGAGAATAGTTCAGTTCATAACCCACTTATCTATTTGAGAGTATTTGAGTTCATAAGATATCAAATTTTTGCTTAATTAATGCACTTCTCTTTCTTTCCCACTATAATCATGTTGTGATAATAATGCCCCCATTACAAATTGAGTAGTTGATATATATATATATATATATATATATATATATATATATATATATATATATATATATATATATATATATATATATGTATGTATGTATGTATGTATGTATGTATATATATATGTGTATATATATATATGTGTGTATATATATATATGTATGTATATATATGTATGTATATGTATATATATGTATATATATATATGTATATATATATATATATATATGTATATATATATATATATCTGTATATATATGTGTATATATATATATATATATATATATATACATATATATATATATATATAGACATATATATATGTGTGTGTGTGTGTGTGTGTGTGTGTGTGTATATTAGAAAAGGTTTACTAGCAATAATTTGCATTAGTATTTGTGGATTTGAAATATATTGTTTAATATTATCAAATTATTTTTCCAAATTCTCATTCCTATTGAATGGAATGTCTTTCTTGAGCATAAAAATGAATGGGTGACAAATGTATGCAAGCTGGGATATAAAAGACCTGATTACTCATATTTTTCCTTTTAGACTTCTAAGCTATTTAAGATTATTTGGTGAGGGCATATCCATGATAGTTAAATTTTTTTAAGGATCACATTTTATGCCACATTTTGAAACAAATAAAACTAACAACTTTCTTGATGTCATTCAAAACACACACTTCTTAGAATTCATTCTCATTTTATACTCTCTCATGTGTTCAAAGATATGATAAAGCACTTGAGGATGTTTTTATATAGATTTAGACTTTTCAAGAATATCATCAACACATTCTTCCATAATATCATGAAGTATATCATGGAGAATGATATCCATTGCCCATATATATGTAGCTCTGACATTTTTCAAACCAAAAGGCATTACTTGTAGCAAAATGTTCCCCATGGTGTCATGAATGAGGTTTTGTGTTGGTATTTAGTAACTATTTTTATTTTATTATAGCCTAAAAACCATCTATAAAATACAAAAATTCATGACCTAGAGTGGAATCTACAATCATGTTGATATTTAGAAATGGAAAATATTCTTTTTGACATGCCTTATTGATGTCCCAAAAATCATATGTAAAATTTGATACCTTATTGTTTCTTTTATACTCTTACTATGTTAAATATCCAATTTTAATAGTCAATAGGACGTATGAAACCAACTTATAGTTGCTTCTTTGGTTCTTTCACTAGTAGTGAAATCTTAGGATACATCTTTAAAAGTTTTTGTTTGATTTGTTTGGCAGTTATATTTATGACAAGGTGATGCAGTACTAGTTATGGATCAAGCCCTAACATATCTTTATAAGACCGTGCAAATATATTAGAGAATTCATGAAGTAAAAGTGTAAGTATTTCCCTTTATTCTTGAGTAAGATATATTCCAAGTTTGACAATTTTAGGATCTTCTTATGTTCTAATGTTCATAGGAATGTTTTCCTCAACTAGTAGAGTTGATTATTATTTATAATTTGTGGGTGGTGAAGGAAGATTGAAATCTTCCTCTACATATTATTGAGTTGATGTAGATGCATAATTGATATCATGATGTAGTTATTTTCTCCCAAAGTATGTCAAATCATCAAATTGAATTGAAAACCCTTTCTTATCATCACTTTCTAGAATATGGTCCCTTGTTCTCAAGAATTTGGAAATAGCCTCATCATTTTGAAAATTATCAAGTGGAGGTGTTACATGTTTGTCCCACTTTATGAGGGATGGATATGTGAGATATAATGTAATAAAAATGTTCTCATGAAAAAGGTTAGTGTGGGTAAGGTCTTCAAAGTGGCTAAGTATAGAACCCATTTTGTTGTCTAAAGAATCATCCTCTGATTCACTAGAAGAGGCACTTTGGAAAAGTGTGAGATGCACGTTGATTGGACTAAATACTATGGCATGTTTAGATTCATTTAATTTTATTATTATAGGTTCAATAGATCCTTTTTCATGGAGCCTAGGGCATTTATATTTATAATTCATTATGTTACACATGATGGATTTAACAATGGGATATTTTTTATTACTAAATCAAGTAGCTAATTCATCAAAATGAATTCAAGAGGGATTTAAATCTTTAACATGTTGGTCTAAAATGAAATCACATTCTATAAATCTTATCTTATAAAATTTATTAACCACTATATTATCCTTTTGATGGTGGGGCCTAACATACTTATGTTTATCTGTATGGATTGTACTTGTATAATTGAAATCTTGGATTCTATACTCATTCATTCTTTTATCAATGATCTTAAAATGGGATGAGGTATACAAGGATACTTTAGAAGTGGGTGGTTGATTTGAAACTTAATTAATAGATGGATGATTAGAAGCTTACTCTACAAAAGTTGATTATAAATTATTTGGATGGCTGGTTGTATGCTTCAATGGTGGAAGCATTTTCAATGGAAATGGAAGTGGTTGGTGTGTTAATCCAACTAGAAATAAGAGGTGTTTGACATAATTTTTTTATATTGACATTTTTTTTTCAAGAAAAGGATATTCCTCAATGGGAGTAAAGTTATCACTAGTAACTGGTAAATAATTATATTTTTGGTATTTGCCTTCCAATAGCTTGTAATATTGGAAAGGTTGAGGATATCTTTGAATAGTGACTTCCATACCTTCATGGGAAAATTTCAAACATTGGTGTAGGGTGGATGGGATGAAATTCATGGAATGTGTTCATGGAGATCTAATAATTATGTTTTATGGTAGATCAAGATTAAGTACATAAATAAGAGTTTCTTTAATAATGGACCCCACCATCAAAGGAAGATAAATTTTGCCCATGGATTGTTGTTCATTGTTCTTGTATGCCTTTATAGTAATAATATTTATTTCTAATTCTATTATTGAATATCCTAGGTGTTTTATAAGTCATATTGTACATTGATTTGATGTTGAAACATTGTTTATTAACACCCTCTTCACCTTGTGCCCAAACATGATAACCTCTATGTATAATGGAAGATTATGATCTAAATCTAAAGGAGAGATATCACAATGATCAGACATTACTTCATTATTAGCTGAAAAAATACATATTAATGCTTGGAAGTTTTTAAGGTTGATGTCTTGAGGGATGCTTGAATTTTTGATGACATTATAAAAGATATATTTATATACACGAGTCTTCTTGAGAATGTCTAATATAAAAATATTTTTTTGGTGTCCTCTCAAGATGGTTGATAATGTTGTAGTTGCACTCAACATTAGAGGATGATTCAGTTAAAATAGTAATATTTTCACACCTTATAGTAGCAAAAAACTCTTGTGATGTCAAAGTAATGAAATTGACATGGTTATTCATAAAATTGACACTATTAAATATAGAATCAAAATGATGATCTATTTTTTATTATTTTTCCTTTCCCTTTCCTTGAACATGATTGGGGAATTGATCTTGGTATATCCCCAAGTTTTTGTTATTATATATTTTCTATGTTTGATTTTCAATTGTTATGTCTCTTTTGTTAATGAGGTCTTGACCATAGTGTTTGAGGCACATACACTAATTAATAGAATATCTTTTGATCCTATGGTATTCACAATATTAATAGTATTTATACCAATTGGATTTAGACACAATTTCATTGAAGGGTTTAGTGTTATGCCAGGTTATCATGTTAGTGTGGGACAACTTTTTGAAAACATTTTCATAAGCATTAGCTAATTGTGTGAATTTACTCTTAGATCTTACTTGTCCAGGTTATCCATTAGGAGTAATTATATTATTGATAGGTTGAGTGTAGGTTTATGTTTGATTTGGAGGGTTTTGAATTTTTTTACAACATTAAACCCATTCTAACAAGGTTCTTATTATTTGCAAAGAATTTTTGTTTTTATGTTAGTTTAGAGGAATTATTGTTTGGTTTAAATATTTTTATCACACCTCTATTAATTAATGTTCTCTCAACTTGAGATCCATTTTGAACAATTTTATCAAAGGATTAAAAAGTGATGTCCCAAGTCTAAATTTAAATTTTTCATGAATATGTCGACAAGTTCAGTTTTAGGAAATGATCATGTGAAATGAATTTCCATTGCTTTCCATCTTTTTAGGAAGGAAGCAAAGGTTTCACCATTATTTTTTTTGGTATTGTGTAAATCCAAAGTAGTCAAATATTTTTTGATGTTATATGAAAAGTGGAGAATAAATTTCTTATATAAATCCTCAAAGGTAAATATAGATCCTTTTGGAAGGTGTGAAATTCATTTAATGGCTTGACCCCTAAGACTTCATGGGAATAATCAAAACATATAGTCATTGTTATAAGAAATGTCCACATATGCATGATAGAATCTGGTTATTTTTTTTAGATCTCAATTACCATTGTATTTATCAAATTTTAGGAGTTCAAAGTATTTTGGAAAAGGTGTGATAATTGTACTTAAATCATAAGGATCTGAAAAAAATTCCTCAAATTTGAATTATTTTTGCCTAGAGTAAGATCCATATTTTAAGCCTTAAACCCTATGTTTTGTGTTTTGGAATTCTTGTATAAGATATGGAGATAATCAGTTCATTTAACTTGTTATATTATAGAAGTTAGAGGGTTCAACAATGAATTGGTGTGTTAGTTTGGTTTTGTGTATATTATTTAGGTTGTTGGTTGAAATTTTTTAGAGGTTGCTTACTAAAGTTAACATTTTACAAATTAGAAAAAGGATTGAAATTAGTTTTATAACTAGATTTAATTGGGTTTGGATTAGCATTATAACCAAGGTTGGTTGGATTTATATTAGTATTAGGACCAATGTTTGTTTAATTTGGATTAGAGTTTAAACCAAGGTTTGGATTATTAACAAAGTTTATGTTTGGATTTGGTTGACTTGGGTTTGTGTTAAATTTTGAGTTTTTTGGTGGAGGATTGTTATTGAAGTTCATGGGGCTTGGGTTCATGTTGTAACCAAAATTAGATTGGTTAAACAAGTTGTGATTGAATTTTTGTGGATACATGTTATAGTTTAGGTTGGATGGGTTAGAGCCTATGCTTAAATTATAATTAACTTGGTTTGGTCGAAGTATATTTTGGTTTGGATTGTATTGATTTTGGTTAAGGATATAGTTAGGATTTGTGTTTAACTTATTGGTGTTAATATTTGCATTAAATTTTGATATTTTTGAATTGGTTGGGTTTTGGTTTTAGTTTTAATATGAGCTAGGATTTGGGTTATAGTAAAATGAAGGGATTGGATTGGAGTTAGCATGAGTTGGATTAGGATTTGGATTGGGTGGAACTAATATAAGAGTATTTGGATGAGAAATTTGATTTTTTAAACCATTATTTTAATTAAGATTGTTGAGCATGCATGAATCAATGCTTAAACTAAGATGATGGATGGATTGGTGAGCTAAAATGAGGATTCAAGATCTGATTTTGATTTTGATTGGTAATGATGGGTGAGCCTTATAGAATTTGATTTGGGTTGATCTATGAGATTTGATGAAGATTCAAACTCAGATTGATTTGACCATTACCTTGAGAACTTATATTTATATTCAAATTCTATGTAGTCAAATTTGGATTGGTTAAACTTGAATGCATATTCAAGTTTCGATTGATTTATTATGTGATTGATAATTTGAATCAAGATTTAAGTTTTTTTGGTTGGATTGATAATTTATGAGTTTGAAGGCATGCTCAATCTTAGATTAGTTGCATAAATATGTGAAGGTAAAATATGATTAAAATTCACATTATGGTTACAAAAGGATTGGTTTGTTGATGAGATTGGAAGTGCATAATCTCTTGGCTACCATGGATTACATGGCTTTATGTAGAAAATCCATGACTTGTTTGGGATGATTTCTCATGTAGGATAGCTTTAATTTTGCCTTGAGATACTTGGGGATTGGGTTATGAGAATATTACAAGGGCATTGATACCATATAAAGAACCTTTAGAGATAGATTGTTTAAGATTGGAAGGTGAATGTTCTTTACTTGGAATCAAGTATTGTAAATATTGCACATCAAAGTCAAGTGAGAATTTTTCTTTGAAGCCAAAGGCTTAAATTAAGACTTTGTTCTTATTTTAAATGATATATTAAACAAATAAGGGTGGAAGTAGGATAGTTTTGGGGCTACCCTCATCTTGGTAAGCCCCTCCTTATTTGTCTTATTCAATGATTTCTTATATTTCTACATGATGTTCTTAGCCTATGAATTAAAAAGGGTCATTGCCAAATGGCTCAACCCTTGCATTTGGGTTATTAAACATGTCAATTTACCTAGTGATAGGTGAATTGACTAAGGAAAATTAAAATTACTCAAAGGAATGGAATATTTAAATTAAGAATAATAACCAAAGTGACAAAAAAATTCTAATTTTAAACTAATTACTTTGATTTTTTTTAGAAAAGTTTGATTTTAAGATGTTTTGATAGATTTAAAACTCAAAACAACTTCACTTAAAAAAATAGTTATTTAAGCATGTGTAAAGCACAAAGAAACAACAAATAAAGTCCCACCTTAAAAAATCAAGCAATTACATAGAAGGTGAAAACTAGAATAAAGGCCATGAATAACACTTGGGCCTTTCGATGTCAGTTACTAATCCATGCTCTCAACCTAGATGAATATTTAAAGTCACTATCTATGGAGGATTCTTATATTCCCATGGCCCACTAAGTCTAGATTTGAGGGTGTGTGGAGGGTAACTTCTTGATGCTAACTACTAATCAATGTATCAAAGTTGAATGATAAATATGTTATCTTAAGCTTAAGGTTTGAACAAACTTATCTAAAGGGAGTCATTTGATATAACTTTTAGTATGTTGAGGCTTGATCCCATGGAAAAAATAGATAAAGAAGACACACACTATTTCATCTTGTCTCAAAGTTCCCAACACATTTGTAGGGGTTTAAGTGTGTTTAAAATCAATAATATCATATTTCAAGGTAATGACTAAAACTGTATTAAAACATGAAATCCCCTTAGTCACAATTTTCTTAAAACATGCAACCACTTAGTTAATTAGAATAGTTAGATCTTAATTTATGTACACTATTGATATACAGAGTTTAGCCTATTGCATGGTGGTGAAATCCACAGTTAATAAAAACCTTAGAAAAAGAAATAAAAATTTAGTGCTTATTTCTAGTTTATAGGTATCATCACCAATGTGAGGTTAAGGAAAAATCATAGACAAACACAATTTGGGTAACATAAAAGATTTGAAATTGGTTTTGATACCTAAGTATTATCACCAACATGATGGTAGAGGAAGAGCATAGACAATTTCACAAAATGTACATAATGTTGAAGGAAAATAATTAACTCCAATATACCAAGTGTGAGCTAATTACTAGAAACTAAAAATGAAAATTTAAATGAAATGTTATTAGTAAAAATAAAAAGATTTTAATTTTGATTTTAGTCTTTGTGGAAAATTTATTTGACAAGTTTCTTGCAAAAAATTTGTTATAGTGTTTATTTTGTCTTAGATTCAATGTAAACTATAATAAAGTAAGAAAAAACCAAAAAAATAATACAAAAACTAGCCTCTATTAAAAATTCATAGTTACATAGTAAAGTAGAAAAGTGAAATTGTCATTGGTTAGACAAAAAATAAATAGAATGCAATAAAATATATAGAAATGAATTCATAGTTTCAAAATAATTTCTCAAGTAAACTTACCAAATTCACAAATATAGTTACCTATTTCATAGAATAAAATAATGATTTTGTAGGCGATTAAAATTATTTCTCTATAGATGATGATGATTTCAATGTTGATGGCTACAATTTCATAATTAATGTATGATTTCATAATTGACCTGCACAAATTCATAATAGATAATACATAGAAAAAATAAGAAATAGAGGTGATGATTTTATAGTATTTGGATGATATTACCACTGATGTTAATGATTTCATAGTTAAGAATAGAGATTTTGTTGATAAACTCACTGAATTCATAGTTTTCATGAAATAGAGAGTTACAAAAAATCAAAAACATAAATAGATGTATAAATCAAAAAAAAATGTTGATAGGAAGAAAATTAGGAAAAGGATTGTAAAAATAGGGTAAATAATGATTCCACACTTTTGGGTTACAATTTTGTAGTCTATTTCTTCAAATTCATAATTACATGGTAGCCACACGTAACTACATAAAAAACACCAAAAAATGACCTGTAACTTCAAATAACACTTACAAGTCCAAGATTATATGCATATGCATAAGAAAAATAGTATAAATCAATTGAAAAATACTTTTAAATGTAATTATGACAAATGTGAGATGAAAGCAATGAGGAAATGGTCCCACTAACATGCCAAAATGTATTGAATAAAATATATAAATGTAAATTAAATTAATAAATCTTAATCTAAATTATCTCAAACTAAGATAGAACTACAAAAAAAAAAGAAACAACACAAACTTATACCTTAGTTGTAAAAAGATTCTTCCATTGCGATGTGAATTCAACTATCTATATTTTAACTATGGTTGATCACTCTTCTAATGCAAGGTAAAATGGGAAACATTTTGATGAAAAAATTCTCTTTGATGGCTTTGATTCATTTTGGATTTCCTTGCAATTTTGATAGCACTTTGTTAGCATAAGTCAATATGATAAAAGTGATGGCTTCCATGATTATTTATAAACTTTTGGAGAAAAGATCCAATGACGGAGGATTATTTGGATATTTAAAATAATCTAAATAGTTATTTTACCCAATATCCCATATTTCTTTATAGAAATGGGGACCCACTTTTTTTCAGACTATGATCTTGACTTTGAGCCCCTCTTTTATATGTTTTCACAAAATCTGGGAGAAGATTAATTATTAGCCTTTTCATACATTAGAAAAATGTCATTGCTATTGTGTTCATAGACTAATTATTTATATCAATCCTATTCTATTGGGATTATGTTTTCATCTTATCTTTTCTAGGATTTTATTTTCAAAACTTTTGTTTTGCAAGAATTGGTCTTCATTTATTGCAGCAAAAAATTTGTCTGATATAATTTATCCACAAAATTCCCTCAAGCCAATTGATTTACTTCATACATTTTATCCAAGATATTTTTCTTAATGAACATTCCTTCAGATATTTTGTCCAAGACATTTTTCCCTTTAAAATTTTTGAACATACCCTTCATGCTTTGTGCAACTTACCCTTCGAGACTTTTATCCCGAGCCATTTTCCCTTCAAAATAACCCTTTAGGAATTTTGTCCCAGGCCCTTTTCTTATATACTTAACCTTTGGGACTTTTGTCCTAGGCCTTTTCCCTCTAGACTTACCCTTCAGGACTTTTATCTGTGGCTTTTTTCCCTTAACACCATTCCTTCATATATTTTGTTCAAGACATCCTGCCCTTTGCACCTACCCTTCAGGACTTTTGTCCCAAGCCTTTGCCCTCTAAAAATGACCCTTCAAGGTAATTTTCTCAAACATTTTTTTTGATATAATTGGGTCTTCAGGAGAATTATTGTAGACATTTTGTCTAAACAATTCTCCCAATGGAATACATGCCCTACACTAAAGGCCCATAACATTTCCCCCATAATAATTGTCCCAAAACAAATACCATATTTCCAAGTGACACCCCTACTTAGAGATAATTTTATTATTTTTTGAGCTTAATTCAATATTTTAACTGAATATCCCAATCATATTTTTTGTATACTAGGTCATCAAGATTTAACCTAGGAACTCTTTTATATATACTAAGCCTAGGTCCCAATCATATCTTATTCATGCAGGGTCCTTTATATATATTTCCCAAAGTTTTATTCTAAGTCTTATTTTCATTTATGATTATAGAGCAACATGAACTAGGAAATAATAATTTTCAAGCTCGTAGGGAGTTAAGTTGACTTGATGGTTGCATGGATGTCTTTGATGTTCATGCAGATGTAAAAATTAAGCTCAAAAATTAAAAGGTTTAGGGATTAAATTTTGATGATCGCATGGATATCATTTATGGTTGCATGGATGTCATTGATGGTCACATGGACATCATTGATAGTCATGTGAATGTCATTGATAATCATGAATATGTCATTGACAGTCATGTAGACATCATATTTAAGCTCATAAATTAGCCATTTTGAAATCAAAGATTATTAGGACTATGTATATCAATGGCTAGTGTTGATCTATATAACTAATCCAATGGTTCAAGATTGATAGAGACTTTTCAAAGGAATAAGGATGTGATAAATGTTAATCTCATAAGAGTCAATGAGTCAAATCAATAAAATCTATGAACCATGTTAACTTGAGCATAGATGATTGATGATGTGAGATCAATGTGGAAAATTTGAAGGTCCCAAAAAAATGGTAGAACTACCAAGTGGCACAAAAAGCATTTTATTTATGACTATAAAGATCATAGAGGCCCTATGGATATACCAAATGGCATACCCATGTTTTATCATGCAGAAGATCAAATAGTGCGAGTCAATAGTGGACTAATCAAAGATCTAAACTCAATAAAGTTTTGACACATGCCTTGGGAAAATAGTCATATTTGTAAAGATAAAAAATAAAATGAAAATGAACATAGTTAAGCTAGATAAGGAATATGAAAATGCATGCAAATATGAAAGTAAAGATCTAGTAATAAAACAAGATAAGGCTGCAGTTACATGACACCTCAAAGGTAAATTAAAGTTAATATTATCAAATATTTCAAGATAAGGACCCTTTAAATCATTTTAAATTTATATTATATAAAGGTATGGGTGACATGCAATGCACAGTTCAGTTAGATTGGTCACAACTAATAATAGTGTCACTAGTTCTAAAACACTGGTAAAGTGGGACATATGACTAAGATCCATTTGAAGGTGTCTAATATAAAAGGATTAATAGGTTGTTCCCACAACATATAAAATAATCTACTATCATGAAGTTCAAACTATAATTTTAAAAATTTCCTTCATACACATGCACATGTTGCATAGTTCATTACAAAGGCTATTTTAAACTGATAACTATAATTGGACCCTTATACAGTTTTCAACCATAGTTGGAAATCATGTTATAACTATCACATGTAACAACCTTGCATGAAATTTGAGGATGGGGAAACCCCTTACCCAAGTCTATATAAATAATTATAATGCAACTTGGATTTTTGGTCAAAAAATCTTGAATATAGGAGTAACATCAATTTTGATCATCAACAAATGTGTTTGTGTATTTTATTTCCAATTTATATGTAGTTAGTTTTTACTTTCTTTGGTTGTATGTTTCAATAATATTAGTGTGAAACAATTGCAAATGGATTATTGATTATTTTGATTGATACACTAATCCTAGATGTGTAAAAACTATTGAAAGATTGGTAAATTATATTAATTAATTTGATTATGTTGTTTGATTCATGATTTTGATTTTGAATGAGTGATTTCTTGGATGTAGTTTTCTATGTGTGTGCAATATGTGCCTCAGATACTTCGCTAGCCTAAGCTATAATCTCCTGATTAAGGGTGTGAAATAGCTACACTAAAAAGAAAAAAATTTGGTTAAGGCCTATTAATTTCTTACATATTTATCTCTTTAGACTTATTATCCATATCTAATTGTGTCTATAATTATTTCTAGAAATAGGCATAGGTTTTTAGATCACTTGTCCTTTTAGAAACCAATGAGGGAAGTGATTCTTGAAAACCATAGAATCCTTCTTTTCTACCTTACTCTTCCTTCCTTTTCAAGTTTGTTTTGAGATCTACCCATTTTAAAATAGAATCCAACTACCCATCCAAATCATATAGAGATTCACTACCCTTACTAAGAACCACACCTTCATCTTAAAAACCTTGCCAACAACCTTCATGCCCTACCCAATATTCCATCAATAGGTTGTAAAAAATTATATACCTATAACTCATGCCTTAAAGTAGATTACACCTCCATTGAGATCCTAAAATGTTAGAAGCTACCTCATTTGACTGTGGTGTGCATAAAACCTACATCAATAGTTTTACTAGTACTATAAAGAGGGATCCAACTCTAATAATAGTAGTTATCTTTTACATAGAGTTGCATTGGAGTCACCTAGGAGAGTGACCAGATATAATCCTAGATTGGTTTTCTAGTATCAGCCTTGAAAAATTATAGGAGACATAAAAATGTGCCAATATTCCTAGTTCATAACAATTCACCTCCTCCTATAGGGAACCCCTTACTTGTAAGGGGCTGTTTACCTATCAACCAGCTAATGGTTTAGCCCTAGTTAGTTGAATCTATTATTTCCATCCTAGGAGATGTGCATAATTCATCTTAGAGTCCTAAAAAATACTTACCATCCTTTTCTCCTATAGGAGAAAATATAATAGAGGAACATATCATATATTTTAAAGCTACACTAAGGCTAATGCATGTTATCCATGAGGATGTTGGATAATGTAGATTATTCCCTTTTACTTTAATGGTTGTTGCTTATGAATAGTATTTAAATCTAACTAAAAATTCTCACTTTTTGGGATGAATGCCAATCAACATTTCTTGTGCAATTTAGACAGGTCACTAACCTTAGGTTGGTATACTAGCACTTCACCAGTATGAGGAAACAAACTAGTGAGCCCATCCATGATTTTAATGTAAAGTTATAGAATATGTATAACTAATTGATCCTAAGGTACAAACTAGATGAGCCATTAGCATTGGAGATGTACAAGAATTCCCTAAAACCAATCACTACCATGCTATTGAGAAGAGCGGTGGCTACCAAAAATTGATGTTAACATATAAAGAGGTTATTCAAATAGATGGGTAGCTCAATCCTTAGATTCTTGGTACACCTAATGTCAACAAAAAAATTCTATAATTAAACTCGAAACCACATGTGAAGAAGAATGTTCTTAGATTCAATCAAAATCAATTGTACACACTTCCTCCATTGACATAGATAACATAGACAAATTTTAGCTTTTTTGACAATCAAATGATAGGCAATGATTACCCATAGAATCAAAAATCAACTACACTCCCCACTATTATTTTTTAAGGTACTAATTCTATAAAATTAGAACTAGATTCTATCCAAAATATGGTTCAAAATTTGAGCAATGACTTCTTGAATATGTAAAGGAATATGGGCAATGCTAATCACCCAACTAACAATTATAACACTAGAATTTAGAGATATAATCAAACATTCAATAGGCCTATGAACAATATGGAGAAGACTAAAAATCTCCCAAAGATCAACATACTATCAATAACTCTTCCCAATTAGTGCAAAATTCAAAATACTTTCAACCATGGTGAGATTAACTACGTTGAATTCTATACAACATTTAAAATATTTTAGACGGAAGTAGTTAGACATGATTAGATGCATAATCCACTAGAATCCCACTAGGATCCTATCTCTTCAAGTATTGCTATATTATTTAAAACTCATGAGTTTCCATTCTTAGGAGAAGAAGATAATGAATCAAAACACAATATGGACAAAGTTCACACTTTCAAACAATTATAGAGAGGCACAAACAATATAAAAAATTAGAAACCACTTATAGCATCAAATCCTCTAAATACCTTGATGATTCCTCATAATCATAAAGTATACAATAATCCACCCCCTCTAAAAGGGAACAATCATCTGTAGATTAAGGAAGAACCAATCAATAGAGGATACATCATTATCAAGGATATGATGAAGATTAAGGAATATATAACTATTCATAAGTTAGCCTAGATCCTTGAATAAAAGGTGTTTCTATAGAAGTCCATTACTAGAAAATATCCTATGGAAAAAGATAAAGCATCTATAGATAAAATGAAAGTTACTAATGCCAACATCATCTTAATAAGCTAGAAGTTCCACCCTTTCTATTAACTATCAAGGCATTTCGTAAGAACATCCATAATTATTTAGTTTATTCTTGGGTATCTATAACTATCATGCCTATATATATATATATGTCATAATCTTGGTATCACTCTTAGTCCTTCAAAGAGAATAGTTTCAAAACTAGATAAAATGGTAATACCAATAGTTGGAGAATTGACCAATGTGCACGTTCAAGTAACATCTACACTGTGAGTCTAGATGACCATTGATATTCTAGTGGTAGACATACCTAAAGGCTATAGACTATTGTTGAGAATATATTGTTCTAAGACACTCAATGGATATCTCTCTATAGACTTATCTCATATCTAGATACCATGGAGAGGAATTACAAATCAAATCAGAATTGATAGAGAGCTAAGAATGAAGTATCCCATTATATAATATAAAATCAAGAATGAAGAGGTAAATTATGAGTCTCCTATTCTTGGTATTTATACTTTTACTATTCAAATTTAATTACATAAGCTAGAACCTAAAGGTTTTAATCAACTATGGACTCTACACTTTGATGGTGCTAGATCTAAGTAAGGATCAGATGTGAGAATCAAGCTAATTGACCCACAAGGTAAAATGTTCTTGGTAACATATAGATTACAATTTCCATGCAAAAACAACAAAGATCAGTATGAGGCCCTAACTTTGGAATTACATTTTGCACTTAAGAATAATGTAAAGTAAATATCAGTATTTTACAACTAATAGCTAGTGGTCAATCAAGTTAAAAATAAGTACCAATGCAAGGTGTCTTATTTAAAGAGATACGAGAACAAAGCAATTGACCTAATTAAAATATTTGAAGCTTTTAACATAATATCAATTCTCAAAGAGAAAAATAAAACAATTGATTCATTAGCTACTATCAATTCTAATCTCGAGCTACTACAAGAATCTAAGGTTAAAAATTTCTCAATTAAATTGGTACCTTTCCCCTCTATTCTAGATAACATATAAAATTTCTAGGTCTTTGATGATGACTAGAAGATTATCTAGTTTCTAACTAATTAAATGGAATTGGAATCTTAAATCATCGATGACAAGGACATTAATCACCTCTATCAAGAGGAATTAGATAAATAAAGCATTCTTCAGCTCAAAGAGAATTGAATTCTATCTAGCTTGATCTATTTGAAAAGACTATTCGACATAGTTCATCAGGTAGAATAGCTATGATAACCAAAGGTCAATGAATCAAACTTTATAAAGGAAAATTTAGGAGATGAACATAACCCATGCTATGTTAATATTAGCCTCAGTTGTACCCTAGAGGAGAGACAATGAGTGAAAGATCTAATCACTTGATACAAAAATATCATTAGTTGTACATATGAAGATTTGAAAGTATATGACTCATAGGTCATTACTCATACAATTTCCTTAAAGATAGAACACAAAACATTTAGGTAGAGGTAGAGGCTAGTCAATATTATTATGGAGCCTCTCATTCAAATAGAAGTGGAGAACCTATTAAGCACAAAAATCATCTTTCTAGTAAGGAATTCCACTTGGGTTGCCAACTTGGTCCTAATACTAAATAATAATGGTGATATTTTATTATGTTTTAATTTTAGGAACCTGAATAAGGCTTTTGAAAAGGACAATTACCTTCTCTAGATGAGGTGATAGAAATATTAAGTGGTTTTAAAATGATATCATATTTGGATGTATTTTTAGGCTATAATCAAGTACTAATGAAATATGAGGACAACATTAAGATAACATTCACTATGAAATGTGGAATTATGCATATAAGAGGATGTTGTTTGGCCTAATAAACACATGAGATACCTTTCAACATGACATGGATCATGCTTTCAAAGGACCAATAGGAAAATGTATAATCATCTACATGGACAATCTTAAGATATTATAAAAGCATCATAAAGACCACATAAGTCACTTAAAATCCATATTCAAAAGATGTAGAAGGTTCAATAGTTCATTAAACCTAAATAAGATCATATTTAGAGTGACTGGAGGTAAGCTTTTAGGGAACATCATCACCAAGGATGGGATCACCTTTGATACAGATAGATATCAGGTAATTTCAAAATTTCAATCACCAAATAACAAAAAGGACCTTTAATCATTCCTTGGAAAGATTAACTTTGTAAAGAAGTTCATCTCAGGATTTAAAAAAACTATTAGACCTCTGAATGCCATGCTTAAGAAGGATGCCAAAATAGAATGGATGAGTGAATCCTGGAAGTCCTTCCAAGACATTAAATATGTAATATCATAGGCTCTAGTATCAATTAGTCTAGATTTTAATAAATATTTTTACCTATATTCATTCACTTTAGAGTATACAATTGTAACTGTCATCACATAGAAGGAGGAAATTGAGCATCCAATTGTGTTCATGAGTATAAATTTGAAAGATGCAAAACTCAAGTATTCTATGATTGATAAATATATTTTCACCCTTGTCAAGGTATTAAGGAAATTTTAACATTACATTTGGAGGAATAAATTCATTTGCATTATACCTAATCCTACAGTCAATCTCATCCTATCACAAAATGAGCTAAGAGAATGTTGAGGCAAATGGATTTCCAAGATGTAATAATTTGACATAGACATTAAACTAGTAAAGATCATTTGAGGCCAAGGCATTTTTTACCTCATGACTAAACTAGATCCATGCATTACCATTGAAGAGTTAGGTGAAGCTCAAGTATCTAAATGAGAATGTTATATTGATATAATACAATATTTACTTATAGTTACTTGTTCCCTAGAGTTTAATAGATAAATAAGAAGAGCTTTGAGGCTCAAAGCTGATCACTACATGATCAAGAAGGGAGTCCTTTATGGAATAAATTGTGAAGTAATTTATCTCAATTTTGTATCCATAGATGAAGCTAAAGAAATCTTAGATAACCTGCATTATAAAATAGTTAGTGGTCATCCTTCTAGGAATACCATAACCCACAAGATCTAAATAATGGGATACTACTAGCCAATAGTTTTCAAGGATGCTTGTGTTCATGTGAGAACGTGCCATGAATGCCAATATTTATCCAAGAGGGAGGTAAACACAAAACTATATTTATAGCCAATTTTTAAATAAAGTCCATTCACCGAATGGGATTTAGAATTCATTAGCATAATCAACACAAACTCCTCGATAGGCCATAATTTTTTTCTTATTGACATAGTCTACTACACCAGATAGACCAAAACTATAGCTACAAATAATTACAAAGCAAAAGATGTGATTTTTTTCTTAGAGGAACACACAACAACCAAATTTGACATGCCTATTTCTCTAGTTTGTGATAATGGCCTAGCTTTCATATCAATGAAATTTACTAAGTGGGACACGAAAATCATATTATTATCATGTTAGCTTCCAACTATTACCCCTAGGGAAATGGACTGGTAGAATCAATGAACAAGAATTTGATCGATGAAATTAAGAAATTAGTAGGTGATAAGCCTAGGGATTGGCACAATTTATTGAAGTATGCTTTTTAGGTAGATTGAACTAGACATGATCAATCCCTTAAAGCTTCACCTTACCTACTAGTGTATGGATACAAGCTTCTATTCCCTATCATGTTGAAGCTACCCACTTACTATTTTATACAAGACTATATAGAATTGAGTAATATAGCATAATAAAGAATATTGGACATAATAAAAATGGAATATTCAAGGAATGAGGCCTTAAAAACATATAAAAAACACTAGGATGTGGTCAAGAGGTGGTTTGATAAGAGAGAACAAGTCAAAACATTCAAGATTTTGGATCTAGTGGTACTTTGGGATAAATCTCATGATAAAAAAGGACACCATACTAAGTTTTCCCCACTATGGATTAGACAATACCAAATTTTAGAGATCATGGGCAATAATGCATTTCATCTAAAGGACCTTCAAGATAATGAGCTTACATATCTAGTCAACAAATAGTTCCTAAAGCACTACTTCAGGGCTATATCATCTATGGATATTACTGATTGATGAAGGACACATGGATGTAGCTATAGAATTAGATTATATTTTAGTGATTTCTTAAGATAGTTTTTTTGATTTCATAGATTAGTTTCTTACTTTCTAGATTATTTTTTCCTATTTTTAGTATTTTGCCTTCATAGATTAGACTTCTTGCTTTCTTAGATTAGTTTTTTGCTTTCTAGAGTAGTTTTTGCTCTTTTATTTCTCTAATTATTATAATTATGTTTGATATTAATTTAAAAAAGTTAAAATCCAAACCAACTAAGATTATGACTTGTAAAAAAGAGGAAAATTAAAATCTTGACACTTTGAGACTAGTTTACAAATTAGGCGTATTTCTATGTTCTTGAGTCCTTAGGATGAAGATAGGTAATCATGGATTATTTTGAATGGTGTCATAATTGAGTATTTGACTAAGCATGTGAATTTTCTCTTAGAGTACTTCATGAAAATCTATAATAAGTCTCCCAAAGACCAAATCTATGAACCACGTTAAGTTGAACATAGATGATCAAAGGTGTGAGATCAACATGGAAAATTCAAAGGTCCTAGAATAAGTAAAAAACTATCAATTAACACAAAAAAAATTTGGTCTATGATTATAAATATAATATAATAACTTGAAGAGCTATCAAATATCATTCCCATATTTCATCATGTAAAATATCAAATAGTGCGAGTAAATAGTGGACTAATCAAAGATCTAAAATCAATCAGGTTTTGACACATGCCTTGAAACAATATTCACATTTTGAAAGATATAGAAAATAATAACATGGATAGAGTATGTATATATTTTTTACACTTGAACTGAATTTATCAATAGCCATTAGGTCCTAAAATTAAGCTATGTTAGGAATATGAACACGCATGTGATTATGAAAGTAAAGATATAATAATAGAATAAGAGAAGGCTATAGTTACACGAAAACTAAAAGGTAAATTAAAGTTAATAACATTAAATATTTCAAGATAAGGACCATGTAAATCATTCCAAAGGGATATTATATAAATGCATAGGTGATATGCAATGTGTAGTTTAGTTATATTGGTCACAACCAATAATAGAGTCACTCATTATAAAACATAGGTAAAATAGGACATATATCTAAGATCAATTTGAAGGTGACTAATATAAAAGGATTAATAAGTTGTTTCCACAAACTATAAAAGTAGATATTATCATGCAGTTTAATCTATAATTATAAAAAGTGCTTTCATACACATGCACATGTTGCATAATTTTTTATAAAGGCTATTTTAAACCAATAACTATAATTAGACCCTTATATGATTTTCAACCATAGTTAGAACTCAAGTTTTGACTATCACATGTAAAAACCTTGTATGAACATGGAGGATGAGGCAACCCCTTCTCAAAGTCTATATAAACAATTGTAACCCAACTAGGATTATTGGTTAGAGAATTTTGAATACAGGAGCAACATCAATTTTGATCATCAATAAATGTGTTTGTGTATTTTATTTCCAATTTATGTATAATTAGTTGTTACTTTATTTGGCTATATGTTTCAATAATCTTTAGTGTTCAATATTTGTAAATGGATTTTTGATTATTTTGATTGATATACTAATCCTAGATGTGCAACAACTATTGAAAGATTGGTAAATTACATTAATTAAGGTGATTAAATTGTTTGTATCAAAATTCTAATTGTACATGAGTGATTTATTGTATGTAATTTTATATGTATGTGTGAAATAACTACCTTAGAAACTTCACTAGCCTAAGCCATAATCTCTTGATTAAGGGTGTGTAATAGCTACTATAAAAGGAGTAACCTTTATCTAAGGCATATGAATTTATTGCATCTTTGTATCCTTAGACTTCTTATCCATGTTTGATTATGTGCATACATTTGTTTCTAGAAATATACATATATTTTGAGAGAACTTGTCCTTTTAGAAACCAACAAGGAAAGTGATTCCTGAAAACCAAAAAAGCCTTATTTTTTGCCTTACCCTTCCCTCCTTTTTCATTTTATTTTGAGATATACCCACTTTATATTAGAAGCCAACCACCTATCCAAATCATATATATATATATATATATATATATATATATATATATATATATATATATATATATATATATATATATATATATATTCACTACTCTTGTTAGGAACCACACCTTCATTCAAAAAACCTTGTTAACAACCTACATGTCCTACCTGCTATTCCATCAATAGGTTGTAATAAACTACACACCTGTAACTTGTGCCCTGGAGAGGAGTCTACCTCCATTGAGATCGTAGCATATTAGAGGATACCTCATTCCATTGTGGTCTGCATAAAACCCACGTCAACAATAACCTATAGTGGTTAATGAGTCCTCATCCATAAGGTTGATGACTATTTTAAATGGTTGACATAAACATGGAAATGGTTGACTAAATCACCCAAAATGGGTCAAACTACTTGATAACTCAAGGGATGACTCAAAGGAAGTTGAGGAAGTTGTGGAAATGGTTGGGGTGAGTCAATATGTTAAAGAAATAAAGGTGTAATATGTTGGGTGAGTTGTAAAATTTATATTCAATAACTATATTTGGATTTAAAGTTTGCATAATTGATTAATTTTGATTTATTCAATTATTTAAATAATGAAGGAGATGTCATGAATTATATTTCAACTTTTAGGAAGAATAATTAAAGATGAATTTAGAAACTAAATCTAATTTAGCTATTTACATGTGGTGTGTAACCATAGATACCATTCTCTCAAAATGTTTTCTATATAATAATTCTCTTTAATTTATCTCTTCAATACTTAAATTTTTCACATTTGAAAACATGAATATTCATGGAAGTTGAAGCCATTATATCTTCCTAAAATAGGCAAAAAAAACCCTCTAAACCTCGATTAAACATGGATATGACACAAAATTAAGGTTTTGAATGATAATATGGATTTAAAATTATATTTTTCTCTCTTTAAACCCAAATTTATGTATCAAAATATTGTTTCAAAATTACTAGCTATCAAACTAGCTATGTTGTGAGTGAAATTATTGATCAAAAAGTGCGTTGAATAGTTTACAAACATGAAAATCTATGACTTTTAGTATGAAATACTATATATCTACAATAATATCAGATATAAAAAATACAATAATCCCCTAAATTTTAATTAATGTACCCCATTACCTTTGTGTGTAAATCTTATTAATAAAGAAAGCTAAAATAAGTTTATTACAATGTAACTTGCAATGCACCTAAATTATAATTGTAAAAATATAATAAAGAAATCATAGACCACTAAGTTAAGTGAAAATATACTAAGATAGATGAAAATATAGTAAATAAATTAAATTAAATTTACTATAAATATTTTGACATCATGTAAGAAGCCTAATTAATAGTAAAGTCAAACATACAACTAGAAAGTCGTCCTAGTTGACCAAGATAGTTAAATAAAATTAACATAAATTAACTTTAATTTAAGTAATTTAAGAAATAAACAATGTGAATCCTCTTCAGGAATTCTTAGATAATGATTTAGAATCAACTAATTAATCAAATAGTGAACTTGATTACACTGAAGTAAACTATAGTGAACATGAGTGAATTGGCATTTAAATGAGATTCCATCTATTTTTTAGGAAATCATTGAAAAATGTCCCAAAATTATTAAAAAACTAATTAAGGTCATAAATAAATTAAATAACCTTTTGAAATACATAGAAAACTAAGTTATAATAATTATAAAAATAGAACTCAAGTGCCCATATTAATGCCATGCTCAACAAGGCATAGTCCACATTCAGGTATTCTAATCATTAACTAGTCAAAATCAATAATAACTCTCTTCCAATTATCAAATTAAAATATATCAAGAAGTGAAACTAAGCATAACCATGACATTGAATATTTATTTATCTGAGGAGACTAACTTATAAGAGATAGGTCAAGTCTTATACCATAAAAAGTTATTATTCAATCTCAAAATATCAAAAGATATTTGAAACTAAGGATAATAGATTCAACTGTCACTCCAAGGTCCTTGGTGTTTTAGGCCAGATTATAAGTTCTTCTTGAAGGTATGCAAGCACTTATGTTCAATATTTATTTAGAATATAGTCAATTTTGAAGTCCAACAACTATAGGAATTTATTTTCCTAATTAAATCAAGCATGAGACAACTGTAAAACAATATTTAAGGGTTAAAATATTAGCTCATATTTTACTCAGGATCCTTCAATCAGTTATTATGAAAAGGAATTGAATCCTTAAATTTTAAAACTAGAAGCAAATTTTCATCAAAATTTCATAAAAAAATGTGTGACATAATAATTTCTTTCCAAACTATTTACCCAACATAAGTGATAGTTCATCCAAATATTTACATTATAAAATTATAATAATTATACAATTAATAGACTAATTCTAAACAAGTTTATACAAGTATAGTAGCCATTAAATGTCTAAAATCTTATTTTATGATAGTTTGAAGACTACAACCCACTGAATAGTGTTTTGACACACCAAAACTAGGTAGGGATTTTTATTCTCTACCTCTCTTGAAAGGAAGAAGATCCAATGAAGAAAATACTTCCCTAATGTCTAAATGTATGAGGTCTTGGTATGATAGTCTTCACTAAGTTGGTTGGTTGATGTGAAGCATTGCATACATAGGGACTATTTTTATAAATTGAAATTATGGGTTACCTAAACTTAGATATTCATCAAGAGGATAAAAGTTCCAATTCCAATTATAACATAATCTTACCTTCAACTAAAATCAAGATTCCTAATATTTGCATAGGAATAAGAAAGCTAATTTCTTACCATATTCATAGATAGTATAATGCTAAAAATTAGATAAAAAAAGATACAAGATAGAAATCAAGATAAAAAATTAATTTCAAATTGCATTCATTGATAGTTACTTCCTAAGTTAGCCAAATTTATAAAAAAATGCAAAATCAAGAGGGAAAGGGGAAAATAAAGATCTTCTTGACACAAAGTCAAATCTTTAATGTTTGATTGATTGAATCCTTTGGAACCAGTCCTTATTTGATCCAATCTTAGCACAAATCTAACTAAATGATGTTGTGAGAGTCTAGGGATAAGAAACTAAGAGGAAAGAAGACCATAACCACCATAAAAAAGGACATGAAATAGATGCAAGCCTCCAAAAAACTTAGAGTATCAAGATGCATTTATTTGATTAATATGTAATAGAATTTATATCAAATTTTCATTACAAACATCAACTAAATCATGAACAAGATTGAAATAGGGAAAAATTACACTAGGAAAGTGGTAAAAAGCATAGGGAATAAATTTTTGGGTTCACAATATACTTTTCAATGCACAATGGTATAGTACCTCATACATCATAGGATATAATCTTATATAGACATGTAGGTATATGGAGTTTCAAATTAAAATTCACCCACTAATGGGATAATTATAAAATCATCAATATGATTAGAACATGTCATTGAGGTAGTTGAGATCTTTGACAGAATGAAGGTGTGTCCATGCTCTGTTCAGTTGAGACTATGATTTTTTAAGACATAATTCTATCTTTTATAATCATCTACCAAACATTGACCATAATACCATTATGGAAACCTTAGTATTTACTCTACTTTGAACATGGTTACCAATATTATGATTAAATCCCATAGCCATTTCATATTTAAGTTTGGATTTGAATTTGGTGCCTCTTAAATGCTAGTTTTGTTTTTCATGCTTTTTGTCCCTTATTCAATAAAACTTAGCTTATGAGGGCCTTGACACAATATAATACCATAAAATTTTGTTATCAGGGCCCTTATGATTATTTGGCATATTTATTTGGTCAACCAAACACTTTTTTGACCTTATCAGGATTCATTCAAACCACTTAAACAAATTCATTCATCTCAACCTTTGATTTCTCCCCTCCCAACTGTCAACTTTATTTTTGTCTCTTGGCCTCCCTTGGGTCATTAATCTTCACTCCACATTTCCTAACCATTAATCACATACCACCTAGTAATCTAAAATTATCATAGTTGGGTTTTATACTATCAAACATAGGGTAATAGGATGATACCATGTAGCACTATCCTAGTCAGTTAGGGCTTTGAGGGCTTCTCAAGTTATTTATGAGCCTCATCTTGCATCCTATTGAAATGAGATCCCATGATGTCACCACATGGTGACATCATAGGCCTTCAAGATTATAGGACCATATATTCATCATCGCTACCTCCCACCGACCCATGATCTTATGTTGTCTCCATATGGTGATATCATGGGCCTTTAGGATTCCATAGGTTTATGGAAAAAATCCTCAAATCTCCCATAAATATAGGAAATTGGGATCATGCCATGTGGAATGATCTTGGGGCCCAAATGGGACCACAAATTTTATACAAAATGACTAAGTATTTTACCCCATGAAACTTTGGATGATCCTGTCTGAAAATGAATTAGATACATGTTAAAATATAACGCCATGAACAAAATAAAACCTCAAGAACCCAAAAGATTAAATAAAGTGAGTAAAAAATAGACAAAGTCACAAAATAATTTAAAAATTAAATCACCCATTGAAAGGAAACACACAAAAATGAGACCATTGATAGCCAATTTTGAATTGGATCAACCATATCAAAGCAACCATTTGTAATAAAATAAATGACTTGGACCATAATTTTTAAAAGACATAAATCCTTAAATAAAATAGTCAATAGTTCATGAATTACAACATTACAAAGGGATTAAACACTTCCATTCAATAGCCCTAAATATATCTATAACTAGCCAAATAATTCAAATTATGACTAAGTCTTTATAATGACATATTATAAAGACTTTGTCATTTTCATTAAAATTCATTATTCTAAAGGCTTGATTAAGGCCTGACTCATTATATGAAATCCCATAATGTCAAAAATTTATTAATGTTTTGAATCTAAACATTATAAGTATTTATTGAATCTTACATGAAATATAATACTTATACGCCTAGTTACCAAGGGGAATATTGTCAAGGACTTTAAAAAAGTTAGATAAATTTATGAGAATCTAGATAATTGATCCTAAAAATTATAGATGCAAAGCTTGGAACAAAAATTTTAATATGGAAATGAATTATAAATGAATAAAATTTAGCCACTTGAAACTTATCATCTAAAAACCTGCACCATCAGAAGGGGTTAAACAACCAAACCATCAAAACTCCTCAAAATAAATAAGATCAGATTCCAGAGCACAAAAGATTCCATGATTTCATGATGAAATTAGGGTGTGTTGGTGAAGGAAACAATAAATGGAGACTCCCACTGGAAAATACTCCTGAATATTTCAAAATCTAGAATCTTTGGTTCTCACATCAAATAACAAGCATTAGTTGCAAATGATTACTTGAGACAAACTCAAAAAAAATGAAAGCACTAAAATCTACCTCAACATGTGGCATTCTTAGTTATAATTCCATCCAAAAACCATTAGTGTGTGTTTGAGTGATTTATTCATAATTTTGCATACACACACAATAATTTAGAGTTGCTTAAATAATAATAACTTTTAAAATGGAAAATATTTAGCTATTTGTCTTAGGGGGATCATGTAGGCTTTTCTATGCTACCAGACAGGCTTCTATAGCCTTGAAAAAGATACCTTTAATCTTTCTCAAGGCCTCAATACACTTCTAATTAGGTTGGAAAGCCCGTGGTGGAGTTTTTTGAATAACCCTTTTGAGGAAAACTCATAATTTTACAGTTGATTTCAATTTCCTTTTTATATTATTGTTTTTTTTTAAAAGTTTATTAATTTTAATTCATTTAGTGTTGGGAACTAAGACATGGGTAGCAATAAAATTCAACAAGCTCATGATCATTAATATAAATTTAGACTAAAACAATCCTACATTTTACTTTGTATATTACATTTAAGTGCAATGATGGCTTTCGGTAAGAAAATAAGCCATTCTAAATCCACATGTTCTATCTTGAATCATTGGCCTTTATAAATTTGAGAATACACAAGAATTACAATAGATTATACAAGATGTTCAATAATTATTTTCATTTAGGCTATTTAATTACATTCACATCACCTATGCTACATGTATTTTCAATTATTATTCATTGATAAGGCATGAGAACCTCATAAAAAAATAAGGAGAAACAAATAAAAATCAAACCTAAGCTAACACAAGGGAAATTAAGGAAAGATAAAACAACAAAGCAAAAGGAATAATAAGTTATTTATAGGGAATTCCAAGACTATTTAAGCCTATAAATAGTGATTCAAGAATTATCCATTGATGGAAAATGGAACATCCTCACCAGTTAGACACCTTAGGTAGAAAGCATTCTCACCCAAAATTTTAGAGATATAACAGCTGGACCGATCCATTAGGTGTTAATTTTTTTATGTTTTCCCTTTTTTGTGAGCTTTGTCCCACATAAGGATAAGGGCATAAACCTAAAATGCTTTTGGTTTGGAATCTTTGTCAAACTAGTGTTTGATAAATTCTTGATGGCTAATAAAATGTAGCAGGGTTATGTCTCATTTTTTATCCAAATTCATAAGACTCAAGAGATGCACCTCTATTTGATCATCTGATTCTAAGTAATTTTTCATAAATTTTAAGGTAGGGATTCTAAAGGTGACTATAAAATAGGGTCTTGACCATAATATAAGTCATAAGGAGAAGTGCCTAAATCAATTTTGGTTATAGTCCTATTTTCCCACAATTCAAATTTAAGAACATTATACCATTTCCTAGGATTTTTTTCCAATATCTTTTCAATTATATTTATAAGATTCTTGTTCATGGTGTAGACACCTAAAAAGTGTCTAACCCTTGGTCCTTTCTCCCTCCTAGTCCTCCTTGGTCCCTAACCCACCTAAGTCTTATTAATTGGAAATAAACATCTATTTTTAATTAAATAAGGCCCCTTTTCCTTCTCCTTGCCACCTCGCCACCCTAGGATACCCTCCTTGGATCCCCTTCATTCCCCACATGGCCATTTAATGCCTTAGACTCCCATTCCAACCTCTTCTCTCGCCCATTTAACCCCCCGTCGATCGTTTCATCCTCGCATTCATTTGACCCGGCCGTTGGGAAACGGATGAAAGGCTATTTTTAGCCTTTCTCCGGCCTTTCAGCCACCGATGTCGGTCATCCTTCGGCCGATGTCGGCGATATTGCCGGCGTCGGCACCCTTCATAACGGTCTTCTTCACCATTTTCTCTCTCTCCAGCTCCTCTCTTCGCTTCTCTGCATTTTCTCTTTGGCATCCCGACTCTTGAACCTTCGTATCAGACCCTTGTATCAGTCCTTCACTTGACCTCTCTCCCTTAGGCACACAGCAAGCTTTTGCAAGTGAACAACAGGGATTCTTCATCAGCAACAGGTTTCACATCCGGCACATCAATAGCAAGATCAACACCTTCTTCAGCAGGGCACAGGTAAGTACTCTGTTTATTTGCTTTATGCTTTCTAGTTATCATGTTTTAAACTAGATTCAACTCTTCTACCCCCCCCACACTGTTAACCAAACCAGACAGACCTGGATTCCTATCTCCCTGATTGGTCTCTTTTATCTCTTTGTCCCTTTCTGTTCATTTGACTCCCCTGCACAGACCCCCTGGCTACCTCAAACCAGACCTCAGACCAAGCCCGGACCATCCACAGACCAGGACCCTGACCAGACCCGTCTAGAGGCCATTGCCCCGACCGACGCCGGTCATTACCCCCACCGACGTCGGCAGACTAACCGACGTCGGCAGACCAGACAACCGACGCCGGTAGGACCACCGACGCCGGTGACTGCAACTAGTTTGACAGCTTCTTCTAGGTAAGCCTTTTGCTTCCTTTTCTCTTTCAGTTTGCTATTTATTTCAGTCCTTTTTAGCATTCTATCTTTTTATCAGACTTATCTTTATCAAAACAGTGGGTTGACCTCCCTTAAGGAAGTTCTCATACTTCTGGGAACAGGCTTTTGCCTGGCAACCCACCATCTATCTATCTAACGCCTTTTTGTCCAAGTTTTCTTCTTTGCAGGTGTCATTCTTCCACAGCCAAAGAGGAGTACTCACAGCGTCTGGATTTACGGTGCGCAATCTTTAGTCCAGGTACTTCCCAAGCCTTGTCCATTCTTTTTTAGTTTCTTCTTTCTCTTAAGTCTGAAAAGCAAATTTGAGATAGAAACATTTCTGGCACGCCCGGTGGGACCGAAGGTTCCTCCTGGGTTCCTTTTTCTTCTTCATTCATTTAGGAGCATTAGGTTCTTACCTTTTCTCCTCCTTCTTTTTCTTCTCAATGACACTATAAGCAGGAATTAAAACGAATCTTTCTTTTCTTTCTTGCACATTCTAGACTAGTCCAACATCATACTCTCAACCCTTTCTCAAACTTGTCTTCATAACAAACATCACATTTCGACTTGGGCATTAAAACGTATTGCACTTTCATTTCTGATTGTGCTTGCATTAGTCCACATCTAGTAACTTAGGCGCATATTGAATAAATCGTAGACACTTGATGTTACACTACCTGACCACATGCACTAAAACGAACATAAAACATACCTGAGACAAGGCCCGACTGGGAATTCATCCCCCAGCGGATACCTTACCCGTCCTGGTGACCCCACTTGTATTTTATCACCAAGGGGGAAGCCCACTCCGTTCTCTGGCGGAGTCTAAACTCTAGGCGAGGTATATCTTGGCTAAGCGAGACCAGCTAACCACTGGAATTGTGAAGTGAGGGGAGCTTGCTCCTTAGCACCAGGCCACGTACCAGACCCTAACACAGACTTTGAGCACCTAAAAAAACACCTGAAACCATCTTTAGACCACCTTCTTCTAGGACCCATTTTTCAGCCAATCTCCCCAAACATTCATCTAAGGCATAAGCCACAAATTTCTAAGGTTAATTTCTAGGATTTATCACTTAGGCTTGTCTGTCTCTCTCTGTTTTCCTCTTCTCATCTGTTTGTTTGAGTGAGTAAGGACACTTTCTTCATTGTTTTCTCAAAATCCTTTTAGTTCTCTGGAAGACACAGTCACCGGCATCGGTTCTGTCACCGACGTCGGCTTTCCCCCGTCACCGGCATCGGTTCTGTCACCGACATCGGCTATATTCCTTACCGACATCAATTTTTAAACCGACGTCGGTCTCTGTCACTGTCCTTTTTTTTCAAAACCAGTAGCCTAAAACCTGTCCATTCTCTGTCAAAATCGCATTCTAGTTTTCTAGGACTGCAAAAACACAGTTTCTGGAACCAGGACTCTCTTCTTAACCACTTTAGCCAGCAACCGCTTTCGTCTACCTCGTCCCTAACCAAGTCCTATCATGGAGTTCCACTCAGAGACTGAAAGAACTCCTACAGGACCGACCCCGACCCCGACCCCGACTCAAATTCCCATCATCCCTGAAGGGGACCAAGATTTCGAGAGATTCTTGGACCTCAATACCGCAGCCCTTCAAAACTATCTCGCGAGAAACCCAATGCGAGACCTTTCGGGTGACATGGTGACGACATCCACACCATTCGCAACCCAACCCTTTTTTGACTCAGCCTTTCGCCTCGACTATTAACCCAACCATGGCCAATACGCAAAGTTTGGCCTCCCCGTCTATTTTTAGACCGACCTCCATCGGGGTTCCATTACCCCCTCAACCGCCTGCAATTCAACCAAGTTCTACATCATATCAAAACTTGATTGTCTCGACCCCTCATACTCTTGCGCCCACCAATGTAGGAGTGCCAACCTATCTTTCTACCACTGCTGCCATTCAACCACCTTTGGCGGTGCCCAGTCAACCTATACCTTCGACCTTCGTAACTCAACCACCTTTAGCCTCCACTTCTGCCCCTGCGACTAGTCATCCGTACATTGTACAACCGACTATGTCGCATGCCTCCTCTAGCCTCTTCCAAGCACCTTACAACCTAGGGGGCGCTCAACCCGCCAATCCGTCAGCAGATCTTATCAAGATGCTGATGGATAAAATGTCCAGTCTCGAAGCCTCTGTTTCCGGTTCAAGTAATACTTTGTCATATGACCAAATTTGCAACGAGCCCATCCATCCTTCCGTCCCTATTCGACCATACCCTAACCATTGGGAGCTTCCTAAATTCACTCACTTTCAGAGTAAGGAAGACCCACAACAACATCTACGGGCATTTAGACATGCCTGTTACCTCATTGCCCATGACGATGCATTGCTTTTGCACACGTTCCCTATGTCCCTTTTTGGCCCCGCCCTTGACTGGTATAGTTCTCTTGCCAGACACTCTATCTTTTCATTCATCCAACTCGCCCAACTATTTCTTGACCATTTCTCAATCAATATCACTAAACAAGTTTCAATCACAGACCTTTACTCCATCAGGCAATTTGACGACGAATCAATTATCGACTTTGTCGCTCGTTGGAGAGGTCTGATCAACCAGCTCTCCTTCTCTTTGCCTCAACCCGAGCTCATTGAGCTCTTTTCTCGAGCATGTGCCAGACACATCTCTTCTCCCTTGCGGATTCAGACATTCCATACTTTTGACGAAGCTTTCATCATGACTCAAAATCTCAAACTCCGCACCCTTGAAGAAGATAAGGTCAAATTGCGTCATACCAACACTAAAGCCAATGGCCATTCTTCTTCCAGACCTTCTTCTTCTACCAATTCCGAATCTAAAGGAGTGGCCAATACTGTGGTCATTAGATCACCATCCTCGACGTCAACTAGTTACTCTCAACCTTCAACATCTCCAAGCATCACCAAATAATTCCAACAACGGTACATTCAGCGTTCTTACACTCCACTTGGAGAACCATACACTTCCGTTTTGGAAAAACTACTCAAGTAGGGGGTCCTCAATCTCCCTCCAATCCGACCACCTCAATTTGACCCTTCAAAAGCCCTCCCTACATGGTATAGGGAGGCCGACTTCTGTCCCTTTCATCGCGTCCAAGGCCATGACATCGACAACTGCCAAACCTTCAAAAATATCATCCAAGACATGCTCGACAAGGGGGATCTTGTTTTAGATAACCCGAACGCCCCACCTAACCAACATATCGACATTTTCAAACACCCTTTTCCGAATCATCCGCCTACTCAAAACAACGTCCAGACTTCGACCAATGACCCTCTAGACCATGACATTCGCACGATTAGCACTATCTTGCCTCTTGTCCTTGACCAACCTCTTCCATTAAAGGATGAGGAACCTTCTTCTCCTACTAGTCCTCCATCTACCTCTCTTGTATTGGAGGACCCTTTGACCACATCAACGCCATTAAGCCCACCTCCATCCGAAGACCCTACCTTGCCTACTCCTCAACTACAAGTAGAAGGCACGATCATCCATGCCCTCTGCCCACTTGAGGAGCCGCCCTCTCTTATTTCTTCTCCACCAAGAGAAGAACCAGTCTCTCCACCCATTTCAATCGAGGAAGACCCAGTCACGGTTTCCTCTTGCCCTTTACGTGAGATTTCTACATCTCACTCACCTCCGTCCGCATCCAAACCCAAACCCACATCTAACCTCGCCTCACACAATAGTGGCCCTCGACCCAAACACACGAAGACCACTAGACCACATCGGAGGACTCCTCTTCCACCTTCGTCATTACCTTCAATCTTGGGCCCGCATCCATCCACTTTAATAGGAGTGCTTCCCACTCCCATCCTTCACAGAGGCACGTCACCTCTATTACTCCCTCATCCCATCAGACATACTTCTCATCCAAACCCTCGACCTATGCCTTTTTCGCCTCCCAAACCAATGTCACCAACCCTCATTGCAATAAAACATCCTGACCCGTTAGCAGGTTCATATGCCTTGCTCTTACGGCAGTTGTTGCAGTCCTCTCGCCTTGACCTCCCGCCTCTTAGATCATATCAATCTCTCGGACCTAAACCACCTTGGTTCGACCACACTTGCATTTGTGCGTATCATCGCACGCCTGGACACGACACGGAGCATTGTCATGCCCTCAAGGTCACCATTCGCCAATGTTTGGAGAATGACACCCCCCTTTTCGACCACATCATCAATAAACCCTCAACACCACTCCACTCATCAACTCTCAGATCAAGGCCATCTTGGTTCAACAACTCTACGTTCTGCCACTATCATCACGTTTTGGGACATGACACTGAGCATTGTTGTGCTCTCAAAGCTGTCATTCGTCAACACCGGAAAAAGGATTCCCTTCTCATCAAGGATCCTCCTGACCGCCTCTTCAACAAAACATCAACCCCGACTCATGCCTCTCCAACCTCATCACCTAAATCGGGACCTCCACGCCAGACTATGGTCCCTTTGCCGCCTTTGACCCCCTTATTTGACATTAACACCGTCCATCTGACCACTAAACCTCAACCGACCTTAACCAATCTTTCAAACATTCTCCCTACCCGCTGGGGGAACTTATCCCTCATCCAAACCTCAACCAACTCTTCAACCCAGTCTCTACCACATATCAATCACTCATTTAATCACTCATCTCGACCAGATGTCCACCGACCCAGCCCCCGACCAATTATTCGACTAGTCTCAACCCAACTTCAACCAAATATCAATCAACCAGACCTCTCGACCAAACATTCAACCTTTTTCAACCAACCAACGACAATGTCAACCGACTTCACATTCATCAATCAACACCTGACCAATCTGGAAAGAGGCAAATTGGGGCAAGTTTGCTCCTAATTGGCTCAGACCTCAACACACAAGCATGGCCCAGGGTCTTATTAGACCTTAAACCCCTTTTTATGTCTTGCGTCTTCGACCTTTCTTCTGATAGTCGAGTACTCGCTTACTTGACACGTAACTTGAGCTCGTCCCTTGAGCAATCCTCGTCCTCGTCCTCATTCCTTTCAACCCTATTCCCCTTTAACAAGTCCTCTACGACCCTTTTATGATGCATGGATGCTTTGTCCTAATAAAAGGGGCGTCCTTGAACTTCTACAGTCTTGTCCGTGACTCAAATCTTATCAAATAAAATACAAATCAAGATGTCAAAACATATCCATGGTCACAAAATCAAGTCAAATTAAAAAGACAGACTGATCCCTCGAAGGACAGCTGTACTATCATTGCTGTATTACTAGACTGATCCCTTGAAGGACAGCTAGGCCAACTTTTCAAACATTATCAAGCAAAAATCTAGACCACTCCCTCGAAGGATGGCTATGACTAAATCTGGCAACAAACAGCACTTTTCTTAGAAGCTTCCCACATTGATCAGCTTCGCAAACTGACCATACATCAAAATACATCTCTATGCAGGCTTCCCGCATTGATCAGTCTGCGCAAAAAAAAAAAAAACGAGTCATGGACTTGGCTTGTAGTTGTCTCAGGGTCTCCTATAAAAGGAGGCAAGGTTATTCCTGCTCTTAAACTGGGTTACCCTATCCTCCTCCTATCACCTGCTCAAGGGACTTCGAGCTCACTTTAATGTCAAAGTGATTCGATTACCGTTCTAACACCATACTGGTCAACGACGTAATGCATGAACGGGGCTTTTGTTCTTATAACCCCTATCTATGCTTCCTTTTTGGTCCTTGTCAATGAAAGAGCGATTTGCCTTTCATCTTTTCTCTATGCTTTGGCCACATCAATTATCGACTCATTTCCAACCCAGCCATTTTCACCATTTTCAACATGGCATCAGGCATCATCCTTGTCCTTTTCACATAGTTTCTATGGACACCAATACACATGGAAACTACCGACCAGACCCAATTTATGTTAAGCATAAACCAATACTTGCTGAAGCATAAATAGACCTTCCATTCATTTTTAGCATACATCCATCGCGACTATGGAAACTTGCTAGGGATGAAAGCCTTTTGACCAATTCTACAGAATACACCATCTGTAGCATCTTTTTATCCTCATCTTAGCCTCATCATTTCGACGCTTGACCACATCCAATCATCAACCAATCTTCTCAATTTGTCTGAACTACATTGGTCTGAGGCCCTATGACCAGGGCTATGTAGGCAGCACTCAGATACCACATCTTCTGAGGTTAGCTCGACCACCCCCTTTTGTTCATCTCTATAATGGACAAACCTTCTCTTCTTTGACTCTTATCACGCCCAACTTTGTCAACTTTGACCAAGACCTTTGACCAAGACCAATCATCAACTTTGACCAAGACCAATCAATCCCTCTGACCCTTCCTCCCTTTTAGGGAGAACTACATCAGCCTGAGGCCCCTACGACAGGGGCTATGTAGGCAGCACTCAGTTGACATGGGGTCTTCTGGGGTTAGCTCGGCCACATCCTTTCGTCCATCCATCCTCTTGACCAATGACCATTGGAGATCATGCGTATCTTCTTTTACCACTTCCAAGCCAATGTTGCCTTGGTTGTTTTTTGCGTATGTGCTACCTCACGGCTGGTTAGCAGAATTGTCCGCAGACTTTTTTGACCCTTCACAAGTATAGGATCGTGAGGCAGTTGATCCCTACTACTTGTGGCTTTTTCATGTTTCTGGGAGCACTTCCTGAGCCCTGGATACCTTGGACACGATGACCATTTGGAGCTTCAGCTTAGATTGAGTGACCCGATCAGCAGACGACTAAATGCTGGAGCCCAGTTACTTCACTTTTGGCACTCCTTGACCCTCAACATGTGATAATTTGACCTGACCCTCTTGTGCAGTGGTATGTGCGCAATCACGACTTTTGCAGCATTTTCACTCACTTCTCTCTTTCTCATCCACCTTTTGTCAAATCAGCACCCGATTCCAGGTTTTCTTCCCTCGACTCCTGCTTTGAGGGGGAATACCTCATCCACACTTCAGGTTAATCCATCATCCTTCACCTGGGACAACCACTCCCTATTTTTGTCTTGCAGTTCATCCAGAACAACCAACAAGACAAAAAGGGGCAAATGTAGACACCTAAAAAGTGTCTAACCCTTGGTCCTTTCTCCCTCCTAGTCCTCCTTGGTCCCTAACCCACCTAAGTCTTATTAATTGGAAATAAACATCTATTTTTAATTAAATAAGGCCCCTTTTCCTTCTCCTTGCCACCTCGCCACCCTAGAATACCCTCCTTGGATCCCCTTCATTACCCACATGGCCATTTAATGCCTTAGACTCCCATTCCAACCTCTTCTCTCGCCCATTTAACCCCCCGTCGACCGTTTCATCCTCGCATTCATTTGACCCGGCCGTTGGGAAACGGATGAAAGGCTATTTTTAGCCTTTCTCTGGCCTTTTAGCCACCGATGTCGGTCATCCTTCGGCCGACGTCGGCGATATTGCCGGCGTCGGCACCCTTCATAACGGTCTTCTTCACCGTTTTCTCTCTCTCCGGCTCCTCTCTTCGCTTCTCTGCATTTTATCTTTGGCATCCCGACTCTTGAACCTTCGTATCAGACCCTTGTATCAGTCCTTCACTTAACCTCTCTCCCTCAGGCACACAGCAAGCTTTTGCAAGTGAACAACAGGGATTCTTCATCAGCAACAGGTTTCACATCCGGCACATCAACAACAAGATCAACACCTTCTTCAGCAGGGCACAGGTAAGTACTCTATTTATTTGCTTTATGCTTTCTAGTTATCATGTTTTAAACTAGATTCAGCTCTTCTACCCCCCCCACACTGTTAACCAAACCAGACAGACCCAGATTCCTATCTCCCTGATTGGTCTCTTTTATCTCTTTGTCCCTTTCTGTTCATTTGACTCCCCTGCATAGACCCCCTGGCTACCTCAAACCAGACCTCAGACCAAGCCCAAACCATCCACAGACCAGGACCCTGACCAGACCCGTCTAGAGGCCATTGCCCTGACCGACGCCGGTCATTACCCCCACCGACGTCGGCAGACTAACCGACGTCGGCAGACCAGACAACCGACGTCGGTAGGACCACCGACACCGGCGACTGCAACTAGTTTGACAGCTTCTTCCAGGTAAGCCTTTTGCTTCCTTTTCTCTTTCAGTTTGCTATTTATTTTAGTCCTTTTTAGCATTCTATCTTTTTATCAGACTTATCTTTATCAAAATAGTGGGTTGACCTCCCTTAAGGAAGTTCTCATACTTCTGGGAACAGGCTTTTGCCTGGCAACCCACCATCTATCTATCTAACGCCTTTCTGTCCAAGTTTTCTTCTTTGCAGGTGTCATTCCTCCATAGCCAAAGAGGAGTACTCACAGCGTCTGGATTTACGGTGCGCAATCTTTAGTCCAGGTACTTCCCAAGCCTTGTCCATTCTTTTTTAGTTTCTTCTTTCTCTTAAGTCTGAAAAGCAAATTTGAGATAGAAACACATGGATTCATCTAGCCTATTTCCCTAAGGATAATAATTAGAATATAATTTAACAATTACGTAGTGATTTTATTCTAATTATTAGAATTTTAAAGAGGTGAAGGTAGGTCCATTATCACATATTAACATGTAAGACACACCAATACTTGTAATAATGTGCTCCTTAAAAACTGGATCACTATGTCAGTCATATAATTTATGAAAGGTTAAACTTCAACCCAATGAGTGAAATAGTTTGTCATTGTGAGAATGAATTTGTGTCTCATGGATGAATAGGCATTTAATACTACCAAAAAATACAATCCCCACTTTATAATGATCAAGCTTTAATTATTTGAAACAAAGGAATTGATGGGGTGATCTCTCTATGTGTAACTACTTGGCATGTATCATATCTCAAGACATGTGAATGTGCATATTTGAAGAGATCCAGACAATATTATAATGTCCTTAATATCGGGTGGGCTATGGTATTCCCTGAACCATGCACAATCTCATACTTTCCATGGAGGTTTCTAAGCACCCCAACTTCTTCCTTTTTATTGAGGCATCTAAGGTATATGCCATCATGGTTTCTTCTATAAATAACACCTAATTTAATCATGAAGTGGAAACTTTTAAAATGCAATGCTCTTTTGTATATGGTAATCTAATGTTGGGAACACTCATTATTTAGAAGATAATTAACGACCTCTTTATACCAATCATCATTGGTTGTCTTCAATCTCATACTTTTGACAATTATAGATCTAATTTAGCCATAGTTATACTATGCTCCTATCCTCTCACAATTATCATTGATTTAAGCTCAAGGTCAAATTCTTCAAGGATGGTCATCCACTTGCCCCTTCACTCCCATAATTTATTTGTATTAGAATGGATTTTACTATTGGCTCGGGTACAACAACAAAAACTTTACTGTGTATTATGTCATGTCTAATATTTTTGACAACATTGATTAGTGAAAAGGATTGATCATCCATTATAGTATATTTTAATTCAGCATTTATCATTTTTTATATCATAAATTAAATTGTTCGTTCATCCCTAGCCCCTTTATTGTTTCAAAAAATCATCAATAGTGTTTTGAGGCAAATAAAAATATGTAGAAAGGCTAGGTGTAGTTGGGACTGATTAAAACCAATGTGTTCACTATTGACTCTTTGATCTAGGTGAAAGATACTTGTGTTTAATTATTCCATGTAATTTTAATATCTTTATTTATCATGTTATTCAATGGTCAAATTATCTCCATAAAGCCTAAGATAAACTTATTTATGTACTTGATATTGTTGAAGAATGACTTTAACTCTTTCTTAGTACCAGGTAGTGGGATTTTAATAATGGCTTCCATTTCTTTAAAATATATTAATATACCTTGATCATAAATTACATGACCCAATAACTTTCCCTTAGTCATATAGAATATACACTTCCTAGGATTTAATTAAATCCCATGATCCCTACACCTTTGCAACACTTTTCTCAAGTCTTTGACATGGTCTACTCTATTTTTAAAAATGATAATCAAGTCATCCATGTACATTAAAATAAACTTACCAATAATTTATTTAAAGGCAATGTCCATGTTTCTTTTAAATGTAATCCCTGAATTAATCAAGTTGAAAGGCATCCTCTTGTACAGAAATGTTCCCCATTTTTTAGTAAATGTTATCTTGATTCTATCTTAATAATTAACTATAATTGACTACCACTTAATTGTAGCCCAAATACCATCAAGGAATGACATAATTTAGGTACCATTCATAATTTTCAACACTTCATCCAAGGAAGGCAATGGATTATTATCCTTTTCAAATGCCTTGCTCAAATTTAATAAATCAACACAAAGACTCATCTCTCCATTTTTCTTTCTTACTGGTACTAAATTTTTGACCCATGTGGAGTGTCTTATTGGGAAGATGATCCTTTCTAAAATTAGTTTCTACACCTCCTTGAAAATTAATGGCTCAAATAGTGGATTGACTTATCTTTTCTTCTAATGAGAGGGATTAATTCTAAGTTTGAGTGGAATAATATGCATGAAGATGGACGTATCAAATAATTTTAGATATTCATAACTCCATGTGATCACCTCTCTAAAATATTTAAGATCTCATATTATTTCCTTCTTCTCATTTGGAGTAGAAGTTGTGTCTAGAAGCATGTTTATCACATCACTTGAAATGATTAAATTTTAATGCTGATGTGACATACCTTTGACATGATTTGATTTCCATTTTCTCTATGAAAATCCATGTCTAACAGTCTCTCCAATGAGACCCTCCACTTGGGTATGTGGTTTGTCTTAAAATTTATTTTCTCATTTTCATCTAGTTAAAATTCCTCCTAGCCATATTCATCAATAATTTGATTATAAAATATTTTAGTTTTGGTGATGAAGTCTAATATGTATTGATCATCATTAGAGACTTGGAAATCTATAATGTTATCTAAGACTAAGGGGATAAATACTAGATCTACTAATAATATTCTCATTCTTAAATCAACAATGGACCCCAAAGTACTTGTAATGGTAGCTAAGGAATCTACTATGTAGTTCTCTACCTAGGCAATGTCTGAATGCCAAATGCATCAAAATATTCTATTAAGTTATAGACCTTGATGTAGTATCTAGATAAAAAATTGTAATTACATGAATATTGGGTACTCACTTATTTAGACAGTAACTTAGATTCACCCAATACTTTGATTTTATTCACTTTATTTCTAAGAGTGAAGTAAATTCCATGGACTAACATTTCATACTAAACAATATTATTTATATAAATTTTTTTCAAGAAGTACGAAACTAGATAAGATTTCCCTCTCAAATTAATTAACCTAAATCCAACACCACATCCAATCTTAGACATGGAACCATAAAACTTTATTATCCACAAGTTAGATCCTACAATGCATGTTGATGGTCTTTTCAAGGGAAGTGAAACTAAAATGTTAACTTATAGGTTTGATCCATAATATTTTATTGAATACATGCTCTATTTTTTAGGTAATAAAGGCCCTTATGATTGACCTTTAGTATTGGGAGTAGGTCTAGTGGTATTTGGAATTACCATTTCATTATTGGAAGATTTTGAAATGAACTCTTCATTCTCAATTGGATGGATCTGATTCATGTCTTCATCTTTCATTAAGTATACACTAAGTAATTTATCTAAAAAAGAAGCTCTAGCCACATATTCCATGGGATGAGCAATGATAGAGCTATCCAATATAGTTATTTTATCTTAGGAATAACCTAGAGACTCTTCATTCTCACCTATATCATCATGATTCAAATATTGACATGTTAGAGTAACATTTTGAAATGAAACCAAATCCAAATAGTAAAATAAGTCTTCTTAATCCAACTGGTCCAATTATGACATATTTAAAATTTGTTGCACACTCAACATGTTAATAGAGAGGTTGTTATGGGTTCCTTCCTCTTTATTATGTGAATACACTCCCATTTATAAATCTTCATGGAGGAACTCATTTATTATATTATACTTAGTGATCACATGAGTCATTTTAGGCTCGAATTCAATTTTTATATAGTTAGGTAAACCATGCCATAGGAGCCACATGTGGGACAACTAATTTTCCATGTAGCCATTGAGTGTCCTAGACTAGTCACAACTTGGATATCAATAAATTGCTAAATCCACGGGTTTAAGGCTGATTGAATATGAATATGGTTCCATTCACCAACCAATTTTACCTTTATTTTATCAATTTGAATGACCTTTTGATTTAACTTGGTAGGTGTAAGACCCAACTCTTAGCAAATGACATATGGCATCACATTCTTAGAGGCACCTGAATCAACCAAGTAATTACGTGAGTTTTTTTTAAATCAAAAATCATAATTGTTAGAAGAAAAGGTTGAGTCTTTATTTTTTATTTATATATATTAAAATGAGAATTGGAGGTTTTGTTAGAATATTTCCATTTATAATTAAAAAAATATTTTAGCAATAATTTTATTTCATTATAAATATAAATTAAATCAAACATAATGATATTGACTTTAGTTTTCTTAAGACATTCAATGATATCATAGTTGAGTTTGACCTTTTCTTGTTACTTGCCATCTATGATATGTTTTGTATAGTTATTTATATGATATTAAGAAATGGGAGGTCATTTAGGTGAGGGGGATTATTATTGGGTTCTATGTAATGTGGAACTTAAGTGGTATTTGGAGGTGTATAAGTAGTCAAAGGATTAGTTGATCTATTTCTCAAATTGTTCCCCCTTTAGAACAATCTAAATGTGTGGAATTCATATATATTTTATTTGGGTTGATTTTCATCCTCAAATGGAAATTCATAAGTCTCTAGTGTTAGGGTTATGTTTGGGTTCCCTACATCTTGGTTTAAGTCATAATCAGGACTAGGCACTATTTTCATCTTATCCATCTCCTTTTAAAGATTTTAAAGTCAACTATAAACTATCACAATCAGTTTTTAATGATTAACTATTTTATGAAATATAAACCAAATTTTTAAATATAAGTCTAATAAATTCATAGAATGGGAAGCATTATTGTTGTTCTAATTGATATTATCAAGAGGACTAGGCACATTCTGATTATTAGGTCTAGTATTCCATTGCCTATTAGGCCTCTAAAAATTCAAATTTATACCATGAGTTGGTTTATTTATATTATTAGGTCCTTGTATTTGAAAATTAACCATGTAATTGGATAGTATTTGAACCATTTATTTCAATTTACCTAGTTTTGGTCCACACTAGTGCTTAGTTGGCTTAATACTTGGGATTATGCACTATATGTAAGTGTATTTGCATTTAAGAATAATAAGGCATCAATAGGAGCATGGTTATGAGAATTTATATCAGGTGTATGAGGATTTAAATATAATGGGACCATCTACTGAGTGCCCATAGATCCAACATACCCACCAATATTTGGTACTATGGCTATATTATTGTAAGCCATAGAAACACACTATTGATTATTTATTTTTTGGCACTATGTGATTAAGAGGCACATATGTAAAACCATAAGGCATGTATTTCATTGATGTTGGGCTATACACTATGCTAGGACTACCATACATAACACCTAAAATAGGATTTATAAACAAGGTTTTCTACATAATAGGTTGATTAATAATGGGTATTTGATTGTATGCACTAAGTTATCTTAAAGAAGGTAAAGCACATGTATTATATCCTTGTATTAATAATTGGTGTTCTATGTTCACCACTTTATTATAAGCCAATGATAATAACGTAATTCAAGTTAGCATTATCCTAAGGAAAAATGATGTCAAAGGATCAAGAGATATTAAGTAGGTATGAATTGTAGGACATTTTTCTAGTATTTATTGTGCCTTCAATATTTGGTATAATTTATGAAATTGAGTATTATACACATTCATGGATACATTATGCTTCTTATTTGCAGTATAAAGTGGTGATACATAATGAAAGGGTTAATGAGAAGTCTAAATGGTTCAAAAACACTATTTACGATTCAACCTAAGAGGTGATAGGCCCACAGGGTAGCTCAAGATACCAAGCATAGGTAGTCTCTCCCAAGGAATGGGGAAATAATATGTGAGAAACTATAAGTGTAGATTTTTATTTTTCCCTATTTATTAATTAGGGAAATTGTATTTCTTGTGCTTACATGGATTTTTCCTACATTTGTGGGATAGGCTAGCTTATGTGGAGGTGTGTGTCATAGATGTGTCATAGGTGTCATAAGAATGTCATAAGTAACTCCCTTGATGGGAGTTACTTCTCTATTATTAGCACCTTGTCACCACCTTTCATGGAGGATTTACAGTCTATTCTTGGGTTGCCTTGACCACTTTTTTTGAAGGAGTTACTTATGTGCTCTCCTATATGTATTCCTCACTTTGGCCATCTCATGTTAATCAGATTTTAGTTTTCTCCATTTTGTCTTGTGCAATTTAGCTTCTTGTATAATTTAAAATTGCTTTAGCATCTATGTGGTGTGCACTTGCTTCATCTCGTATGATCATGTCTCCATTGCATTCACATTATCCGGATTCTGGCAACAACTCCGATATGGTATCAGAGCAACTCCATTAATCATGTGTTTGGTTATGCTATTAATCTATTCTAAAATTCTTACTTTGCTTTCCTAGTAGTTTTTTTAAAAATCCGTTGCATTTTAGAGCTTTGGTAGAGTTTATTGAAAACTCATGCAAATCCATACAGAAACTTGTTTTAAAAAAATGCTTCTAAGTTAGAATTTGCCAAGACATCTTATATAGATCTGTTGTGGCTTTAGCAAGGGCAATAGAATTCATTTTCTCTTGGTCATTCTATAGGAAAAGATAGATCTCTACAATTGGTTTCTGTGCTCAAGAACCATTGTTGTGTGCAGGGAGTAGAGGGAGGAGCAACATCAGCCACACCATCAGAACTGCACATTTTTTCCTTGCTGAGTTTAGTCCTTTTGGTTTCCTTGCTGTCTACAACTTTGCGCCAAGCTTCTATAAATCTACACCAAACTTCTGCAACTTTGCACCCAGATTCTGCAACTCTGAGCTAAGCTTCTGGAACTCCTCACCAAGTCCTTCCAGCTAACCTTTCTCTATTTTCAAGGTGCCATCAGGTTGTACGTTGTCCAGCGTGCAGTACTACAACTTTTTTTTGTAAACAAATTCAGAACTACGGCCTTTTTTAGGGTGCCACTACCTGATTTCTTTCTACTATCTGGAAACTAGATGTGTACCCTTATTTTTTGTGATAATATTCTGCCACATCTGATGTTCATTTTTTTTGCCAGCATTTTTCTTAAAAATGGCGCTCCCTTTTTGGTTTCCAACGCCCATGTGGTGCTCCCTCTCTCTCTCTCTCTCTTGCTGTTTGATTGATAATTCTGCTATTGTCCAATAATTTTTCTAATATTCATAATTCAGTAATTTGATTTTTTGAATTAAAGATAAATTGGAAATTAGCATTCAAAAAAAAAATAGTTTAGAGGTTTTTTAAAAACTTGTACTTCAACCTACGAAGATGAAGGGTGAGGCCCAAGTTGGCAGGAGGTCAATTCCCCCTCACACAACCCTCCTTTGGATTTCTCATTCTTTGCTGAATCCAATGAGTGGTTGGAAGGCCACTTTCTCTCTCAAAACAGACATTTTTTAATGTTTTAGTGTTTTTTTTTCAAAAAGACTAGATTACGAGAAAATTGAACCTTTAATATCTTGCAAATGGTAGCTTAGATTTGGGTGACATTTTTTGCAAAAGTGTTTATAATTCAATTATCCACTGTGTAGGCTTGTTATTTCTCAAAAATAAACTATTTTATAAAGTGCCTAAAATTTGGGTCTCCTGAGACGCATTTTCGGCTGAGTCTGACGTCTTGTTTGCTTATAGTCTTGTGTTGATTGCTCTAAGATGCATTATCAGCTAAGCCTGATGTCTTTTGAGCATGCACTTGCATATTTGGGGGGCTCAAAATTTTGGGTGGGTGTGATTGCTTTTCACAACTTGTAAATCTTTGCTTTCATTCTCCTTTCTGCATAATTTCACAACTTGCAATCAACACAACTTCACCTAAATTCAGCTTAAAATGGATTATTTTTAGCGTAAACCCCTAACACCCTTCAACTATCATGAATGGAAGGTTAAAATGTCAATTATTCTTAGAAGAAAAGGGTTGTATAGGATCACCATGGGTACTGAAGTAGAACCCAACACTGATGCTGAAAAGGTCAAGTGGTACAACTATAGTGATGAAGCCTATGGATTACTGAGCTTGTCTATGTCTCTAGAACTTCTCTTCTATTTAGAAACCTCCAAGACTCCTAAAGACATATGGGACACCTTAGAACTCTTATTTGGGAAGCTTGATGAGATGAGAGGACATGAGCTTGAAAACAAACTCATAAGTCTAAGTCCTAGCAACTTTGACACCCTACATGACTTCTTCACTAAATTTAAGGCCTTTAGATTACAATTGAAAGAATGTGGGATAGATAAGAAAGATGATCAACTCATCCTTTCTATTCTCACAAAGTTAGGTCCAAGCTATTTAGTTTTTGTCTCCACTTTCCATGCCACCAACAGTGCCCTTAGCACTACATGGAAAATGCCTTCTTTGGATTCATTCATTTCCGACTTGACTAAGGAGCAAGATAAGATAATTCAAATGGGCACAATGATGTCTACTCAACCCCAAGCTTTGATAGCTGGAAATGGTAAGGATAAGACTTCAACAAAAGAGAAGAAGAAAAAGAATAAGGACCAAGAGAAGAAGAAAGAAAACAACAATCCTGCCAAAAACAACACTAAGACTTCCTCTTCCAATGCTAAACCTAAGAAGGAGAAGTTTAAGTGTGCCTATTGTAAAAATATAAGGCATGACGAAAACAAATGCATGAATAAATAAATAGATCACCTAACTCATCTTCTAGAAAAGCAAAACATAGGTGTTCCTGAGTCCATCAAGCATAATTCATCTACCCAAGATTCTACTAAGGAAAAAGGCAAGGGTAAGGAGAAAGAAAAGGGCAAGGAACTTGTAGCTATAGCCACTTATTCATCTTCATGGGTCATTGACTTAGTTGTTTTTCACCACATGGGCTCTTCCCTAGTTGAGTTTTCATCTTTAGAGCCTTGTAACATGACTTCAATTAGTTTGGGTGATGACACATCAGTTTTCATTGTAGGGAGAGGGTCAGTTGAAATGTAAGGAGGAACATTCAATAATGTTCTAAGTGTTCCTTCTCTTTCAACCAATCTCCTATCAGTGTACCAAATCACTCACATTGGTTAGGGCATGAGAGTTGAGTTTTCACCAGATTCAATGGCTATTAGGGAGTTGCATAGTGATACTACAGTGGCAGTGGGTAGGGCAGATCACTAAGAAAGGTTATACACCTTCTCACACTTTGCATTAGATTCTTCTCCAACAACATTGCTGACTCATTCAGATGGAGTTAGCAAATTGTGGTATGAGTGGTTTGGCCACCTTAACTACCGCTACCTTGAGCAACTTTGCAAACATGACATGGTCATTGGCTTTCCTCGTGTCTAATTATCAAAAGGACTTTATGAGGGGTGTTCCCTTGGGAAGCATCCCAAAGCAAAATTTGACAAAGGAAAAGCTTGGAGAGCTTCAAAACCTTTGGAGCTAGTCCACAGTGATGTATCAGGACCCTTTCCCAAACCATCTTTCACAAGAGCCAAGTACATCCTCACTTTAATTGATGATTTCTCTAGGTACACTTGGATATATTTTCCCAAACAAAAGTCTGAAGTGTTTGAAAATTTTCTATACTTCAAGGCTCTTGTTGAGAAATAGAGTGAGAAATCCATCAAGGTTCTTCAAACTGATAATGGAGGGGAGTATGTCAGCAATAGGTTTGATCAATTTTGCATCATAGAGGGGATTGATTTACTGTGCATAGTCACTTACAGTCTTTCATAGAATGGGGTTGCTAAACACAAAAATAGGTTCTTGAAGGAGATGGGTAGCTATATGATTCACTCCAAATCCTTAGCACCACATTACTAGGCTAAAGCCATCAATTGTGCTTGCTACATTCAAAACAGGGTTCCTCACAAATATTTGAAAGGGATAACACCCTTTGAAGCTTGGCATAAAAGGAAACCTGATGTTGAGCACCTTAGGGTTTTTAGATCCCCATCCATGGCCCACATTCTAAAGAAGAAATGTAAAGCTATGGAATGTTAGTCCAAGCCTTACATCTTTGTAGGATATTTGAATGGTATTAAGGGGTATCACCTTCTAGATCTAGTCACTCATGAGTTGTTCATCAAGAGAAGTGTCCATTTTCAAGAGAGTCCTAGAGACTCAACACTTGACACTTCTTCTCCTTCATTAGATCTACTTCTTCATGATGATTCCTCATTAGATTTAGATCAGCCACACCAAGTTCTTGAGCCAGAAACATCTTCTTCAAGTTTAGACAATGAGGATAGTGATGCAGTGTCATCCACCTCTAGTCAGTCAAAGGATGAGGAGTTATCACCTAACTCACCCACTTCTAGGCCACTTTGGGCCAGACAGACACTTGAGAGTGCTGACACTTGGACAGGAGATCCCACAGATGACAAACATACTAGGGGTATTTTTATAGAGATCCACATGCCTTCTTTACTTTAGTTTTGGATCCATAGACTTTTTGAGAGGCATCAAGGGTACCTGAGTAGGATAGTGCTATGAAGGAAGAATATTCTTCCTTAATCAAAAATCACACTTGGGATTTGACTTCACTTCTTAAGGGAAGAAAGATGGTTTGATGTAGGTGGATATATCAGACCAAGTTTGTAGTATATGGGTCAGTTGATAAGTACAAGGTGCAATTGGTCACCAAAGGTTTCTCATAGGTGGCAGGCATTGACTACTCAGAGACCTTTGCACCCATTGCAAAGATGACTTCTATTCGACTCACCTTGGCTATTATCATTGCACATGGTTGGGATGTGCATCAGATGGATGTGAAGAGTACCTTTCTTCATGGAGACCTAGAGGAGGAGATCTACATGGAGTAGCCACCAAGATTTGCTTAGGATTATTCCTTAGTATGCAGACTTAGGAAATCTATCTATGGCCTCAAACAGGCCCCTCAGGCTTGGTATGCCAAGATGGATTCCTTCCTTCTCATAGTGGGTTTCACTAGGTGCCATTCTGATCCCAATGTCTACTTCTTATGTCAAGATGATTCACTCTTGATTTTGGTTCTATATGTTGATGACCTTTTGATCACCGAGAGTTCTTCATCAGCTATTCTAGTAGTGAAGGCATCTCTCTAGGATAGATTTGACATGATAGACTTGGGTTTGTTGCACAACTTCCTTGGCATCGAGATCTCATAGTCAGATTTAGGAATTTCTCTTACATAGCCTAAGTATGCTCTTGATTTATTAGCTCAGTTTCACATGGCTGATTGCAAGCCATCTTTGACTCCCTTTCTATCAAGATTCAAGCTTGAGGCTGACTATTCTTCACCATTGGTTGATGCCACTCGGTATCGACAACTTATTGGTAGTCTCATCTAGTTGACTCACACTAGGTCCGACATATCATATATAGTGGGACTTGTCTCCAGATTCATGCAAGAACCTCATGAGCTACATTGGAAAGCAGCTAAGATGATCTTGCATTAAAGATTTGGCATAGAGGTTGACTTGGTTGGATATATAGATTCAGACTGGGCTAGTGATTCATAGACTTGAAAGTCCACTTTTGGTTACAGTTTCTCTCTAGTTTTTGGTCCTATCAGTTTGTCTAGCAAGAAGTAGAATGTTATTGCTATATCATCCATAGAAGTAGAGTACATGGGAGCTGTTAATGTAGCTACTGAGGGTATTTGGCTTCAGGGGATTCTTTCTGAGTTTGGCATTCCTATCAGGCAACCCACCATCATTTATTATGACAACCAGAGTACCATTCATATTTGCAAGAATCCAGTTCAGCACCAGTAGACCAAGCACATAGAGATTCACATGCATTTCATTCAGGAGCTTATTCATAGTCAAGTCATTGACTTGATATTTTTCTAGTCTTTGGAGCAGGTTACAGACATCTTCACCAAACCTTTCACTGAGAGCAAGTTCATTCATCTACAATCTCTTCTTGGGGTGTGGTCCACATCTGCAGTAGCATCATCCACTAGCCTCTTCTTTCTTTTATGTCTCTCTTTTGGGGGGGGGAGTTTTTTCGTACGAGTTTTCTCCTTTTCTCTATCTTATGGGAGATTGCATATGTACATGGGTACCTCATCAGGCCTAGTTATCGGGACACATTTTATATTTCCACATTGCCTACCTAAGCTACACTTATGGGGGGGGGTATTAGTGTAGGTTTTTATTTTTCCCTATTTTATAATTAGGGAAATTGTATTTCTTGTGCTTACATGGAGTTTTCCTACATTTGTGGGATAGGATAGCTTATGTGGAGGTGTGTGTCATAGATGTGTCATAGGTGTCATAAGAATGCCATAAGTAACTCCCTTGATGGGAGTTACTTCTCTATTTTTAGCACCTTGTCACCACCTTTCATGAAGGAGTTACAGTCTATTCTTGGGGTGCCTTAACCACCTTTTGTGGAGGAGTTACTTACGTGCTCTCCTATATGTATTCCTCACTTTGGCCATCTCATGTTAATTAGATTTTGGTTTTCTCCATTTTGTCTTGTGCAATTTAGCTTCTTGTATAGTTTCAAATTGCTTTAGCATCTATGTGGTGTGCACTTGCTTCATCTCATGTGATCACGTCTCTATTGCATTCGCATTATCTGGATTCTGGCAACAAATCCAATAGAAACATCCTCATGTTGGACATGCATTTTGATAAGTGTATCTTTAAATTATTGGATATGTTCTTATGTTATCTTAACTTATCCAGCTATGTATTTAGGATATAATTTATTTATTTTCTTTGGAAGATTATGAGATATGCATATAAAAAACAAAAATAACAAACTAATTGACCAATCCATGCCATAGGATTGGCCATGGGTATATGATGGGTGATAATGAATGGATTAACCAAAGGAGTTCTTACCATTGTAGGTGAATTACTAGCTGATTAGACATGTTTATCTTTCTTTTTGACTTTATTATCTCTCAGTTTTATATGATTTATGAGTTTAAAAAGTTATAAACAAATTCCAAAAAACTTATACTTTGTAATTATTCTATTGTTTCACAAATTTAGTTCTAGTTTGAATTATTGGGGAAATGCTTCCAAAGTTTTTCTACTTGAGTGTTGGTCACAAATTCTAGTTTGTGTTCATGGATCTCCTTTAAGTGCCAATATATGTGGATCATTGTTTTGACACATCAAAACTAGGTAGGGATTGTTAATATTTACCTATATTGAAAGGAATAAGATCTCATGAAGAGAATGCTTCCCCAAGGTCTAAATATACCAAGTCTTCGTATGCTAGTCTTCACTAAATGGGTTGATATGAGTCATTCTATACAAGGGGATTATTTTAAAAACTAAAATGAAGGGTTCACTAAGCTTAGAAATTCATTAAGAGGCTAAATTTTACAATTACAATATTGGAATACTCTTTCCTTAAACTCAAATTAAGCTTCTTAAGATTTGCATTGGAAGAAGAAGGCAAATTTCTCTACTAGTTTACCACATACGGACTATTTTAGATAATTTGGATTTATCTATAGTCCAACTAAAAAACAAATATTAACAATATGCCTACATTATTTAAATTTTTATAATTTTTTATTCTCTCCAATATAATAAATGGGGAATAGATCCAGATTATTACCATATTCTCCACATGAAACTTGTGCAGATACCAAAAATTATTCATTTTCAAAGATTATCACATGTCCAATTTAGGGACATAAGTCTAGATTATCTAAAATAATACTTACATTCATATATGATATAATACTCAAGTAATGATATAAAAAAATGAGATAGAAATCAATATAAACATTTAATTTCTTATTGCATTCATTGATAACTAATTCCTAAGTTAGCCAAACTTATAAAAAATGCAAAAATAAGAGAAACAAAGGAAAAAAAAAGATGTTGACACAGATCCAAATTTGTAATGCCTGATTGATTGGATCCTTTGGAATTAGTCCTTAGTTGGGATAGACCTACCAAAAATTCAACTAATGTATGGTGCAAGAGTCTAAAGAGAATTCATTAAGAGGATAATATATCATAACCACTATAAAATGTGTAAGAAATAGATGTAAGCCTCCAAAACACTTAGAGTATCAAGATGTATTTATTTGATTAACAAATAATAATATTTACATCAATTTTTCATTCCAAAAATTAAATAAACCATCAACAAGACTGAAAATAGGGAGAAAATATACTAAAAAAGTAGTAAAAAGCATAGATAAGAAATGTTTGGGTTCACAATATATTTTTGAATGCATAATGACCCAACCCTTCATACATTGTAGGATTTGATATTATATTGACATGCAGGTCCATGGAGTTTCAAATTCAAATTCACCTGCTAATGGGGAAACTAAATAAATCATCAATGTGATCAGGATATGTAGTTGAGAGGGTAGTTGAGATCTATAATAGATTGAAGGTGTGTCTATGCTCTGTTTAGTTAAGACTATGATTTTTTAAGACATAATTCTATCTTTTATACTCTATAAAAATTCAACTATACTCTAGGCTTTACTCTAATTTGAACATGGATTTCAATCTTATGGTTGAATCCTATATCCATTTCATATTAAAGTCTGTTGTTGAATTCTAAACCTCTTAAAGGATAGTTTTGTCCTTTCATGCCTTTTGTCTCTTATTCCTTGTAGTTTAGTTTATGATGACCATGATGGCCTATATGGTCATCAAATTTAGTTCTTGGGGCCCCTCTGATGATTTGACATGTCAATTTAGTAAACCAAGAACTTTTAATACCTTATTGGGATTCATTCAAGCCACCTAAATAAATACATTCATCTTGATCCTTTATTTATCCCTTGACAACTGTCAAATACCATTTTATTTCTTAATCTCCCTTGGGCCATTGATATTTACTCCATGTTTCTGAAATTTTGATCCCAAGACAAATGATAGTCTAGAATTTTCTTTGTTGGGTTTTATACTTCCAACCTCGATATCATTGGTTGATGTCACATGGTGTCATCTTGGCAAGGTAAGGCCTTATGGGCTTCATGGGTTCTTTTTAGAACTCAACCTACCTCTTATCAAATTGATCTCCTATGATGTTGTCACATGGTGACATCACTAGGATTAGGGCATGTAGGACCATATATTCCTCACCACTACCTCTATTGGACCTAAAATACCATGATGTTTCTATATGGTGACATCATGAGCCTTCAGACTGAAGGAGTTATATGGTAACAATCACTAACTACCCTATTTGGTTGGGTCACTAAGATAGTGCGTGTGACATGATATTGGGGCCTATAGGGGACCACCAATTTAATACAAAATTATTTCCTTTTACCTTGATAAAAGTTTTATGAGCCCAACCAAATACAATTTGGATATGTGTTCAAGCCTATTTCTATGAAAAAAAAACTCAAGAACCTACAAGATTAAATGAAGTGATTAAGAAATCAACCAATTCATAAAAAAATTTGAAAATCAAAGAACCTATAAAAATAAAACACACATAAAATGAGATGGTTGACAAAAATTTTTGAATTATATCAACCATATCAAAGAAACCATTTATAAAAAAATAAAAAACTCAGACCATAATTTTGTAAAGACCTAAATCCTTCATCAAAGTAGTTGGCAATTCATGAATTATAATATTACAAATGGCTCCACCACTTCCATTTAAGAAACATGAATAAACCTATAACCAATAAAATAAGTCAAATTATGAGTAAATATCTATAATCACATATTATAAAGACTTATTCATTTTCTTTGAAAAATACTATTATAAAGGCTCAATTAAGGAACAACACATTATATGAAATCTGATAATGTCAATAATTGACTAATGTTATAATTATAAACATTATAAGTATTTATCTAGTCTTAAATGAAATATAATAGTTATAGGCCTTATTTCTAAGTGGAATATTATCAAGGACTCTAAAAAGCTAGACAAATTTATGAGAATTCAACCAATTGATCCTAATAATTTTATATGTAAATTTTAGACCAAAAATTTTAATATGGAAAGGAATTATAAATGAATTAGATTTATCCACTTTAAACTTATCATCTATCAACCTACACCATCATCAGGGGGCTAAAAAACAAAACCATTAAAACTTTTAAAAGAAATCAACAGATTCTAGAGCAAAGAGAGGTTCCATGATTTCATGATGAAATTAGGCATATTGATGAAGGCAACAACACAACCCATAGTAATGATTCTCATGACACAACACATACATATAATACATTAATAGTAATAATCTACTTGAAGAATATAATGATTCACAAAAGTATTTCTTAGGGATGATCAATAAAGGGGGAATATACTGCATCACCAAAACAATATATGAACATAAATGTAGTTTACAGTTTGTAATTCTATTTTCTAAGTAATCAACTACTATTAATTATACATAAAAGAGATATAACTCAAGTTAAATTTATAGGATGTTACACAACAACAAGGCACTCAAATTGGTTTATTACATGCATTGTGTAATGATAGAGAAATGAATCAGTAATGTTGTCATGTTATTCCTTTTTTAGATAACATTTTGATGATTAAATTAACCTCAAACAAATTAATCTTGAGAAAATACTAGCATTTCACTAAAAATTTCATGTAACATATCTTGATTTTTACCAAAGAAAAATAATCATATCTTACTATTAATATCCAAGATCAACATAAGTAAGTTTAACAATATTAATCAACATCAAGAAATTTCACTAATAGATTACAAATGAGTAGCATATATCAATGTTTCATGAAGATCATGATATATATTTTGGAACAAGCAAAGTAAATTTAGACATCTACAGCCTAGCGATTACAAAAAACATTTTTGATACTAAATGCTTGTAATTAAACCTTTAAACCCCTTTCAAACACAAACCAACCTAGCTAAAACTATTACTTAACTAAGTTAAGGTCCTATCATGGAGTTCATGCATTCAATAATTTAATATATGACATAGAGTTCAAGCAATGAGCCATTGAAATAAATCATGCATTACACAAATTAAACAATCTCTAATTATAAATGTTTACCAACACCAACCCAAAATATATTTATACTCAAAAAATATATGTGATAACAAAATTACAATAGTAGCATTCTAAATAACAAAATCATACTAGTAATTATTTTATCCATCATCTTACTTTGTGAATTCTAGTAAAACTAGAGTATAACTAGTACTTTATGATCTAGACATTATTTCAAAAAATAATAGAAAATCAATTGTGGAAGGTAGTCCCATTATTTTAAATATCTAATAATTATTCGTTCAAATAAGGTGAAACTAATAATCTAAAACATTTTCCAATTGAATCAATTAAATCTTGGTAATTAAAACAACAAAAACATCAGGTACAACACAATTTAAGGGTTAAGCAAGAAAAATATCAATATCTACAAAATTTTAGTAATATTATCATATGATTATCAAACAATGTAATATCAACCATTTCTTGTATATTTAACCCATAAATAATGAAAAATATACATAGTATGTTAGGTATTTTTATGTAATTTTTTGATATAATCTACAATCATATACCTTGCTATATTTCCAAATAACTATAGCCATGTATACTTAAACCATATACCATTGATGTAGGATTAGTCAATAAAGAACTATCTTCTTTGAAAAACAAATAGGATTAAAAAAAATTAATGCAAAATGACATAAAATAAAGACTCTATTTTGCCACTTTACAACTACTCACAACTGAGATATGTATTCAATCTAAACAAAAAACCTTACAAAATAATTTAATAAGTTCATATCAAATTATTTTACTATAACTTAATTCAACAACAATGAACAAAAACTAAAAATAAATGACCTCTTACAATTCAATAAACTATTCAAGGCTACTAAAACATACAAAATTACCTTTAACTCTAATTATATTTACAACTAGAATGCACTACTTATTATTATCAATAAACCATTGAATCCCTAAAATAGTAATAATTATTCCAGTCATTAAATTTCATTCCACATAGTAATGAATAATTCCATCCATTTATTAATCAATTTGTAAGAAGGATTTGAATTTAACAATCCTTTTAAGATAAAATCAACAATGTAGTTTCAATCCCTTAACTAAAATCTCCAAGTTTTTATAAAGCATAACTTCCACCTATATAATTATCAAAATGAATATAAAAAGCTCTGATTTATCCCCAATCTATCATAAACAATTAAAACCTAAAAATACAATATAAATCATTGTATCATAGATGAATAAATTAGGTTTTCACCCAATGCACATGCCACTATAATACCCATAAATATGAAATTCTATTATTTATTACTACTCTAATGCCATATTATAAATTTTATTCTCTAAAAATAATAATAAGATATCAAACAATTAGAAAACCCATCATTCCAAAAATAGAATGAATAAAAACACACAATATATAATCTATTTGATATCATAAACAACATCAAATTATAGGGTGTTGACCCTTCATCAAGGTATTATTAACTTTATAAATCACCCCTTTAGTTGGCACAAGGCCTACAAATAATTATAAAGAGATATCATACTAGTGCAGCCCCAGGAACTCTAAACATGAAGTACATATATGATTCCCATCTGTGCCCAAGCTCAAGTTATAGGTGCAAGTCTATGAAGTGGTAAGAAGATTATTCATGCTTGCATAAGGACCTCAATGCACACTTGAGTGAAATATTATATGTCACAAAAATTGAGAGGTTTATTTTTGCAAGGATAAAGGACCCCCAAATTCTAAATAGATGAGCAAAAGAAGTGTATGAAGAACAAGTACCAAATTATGAAGAGGGTGCCTAAGACCTTCAATTTTTGTGTACACTTTTATTTAAAAGGCTTCCTCATGCCTATATATTAGAATTCCATGCCAAGTTTTTAGGTTCACCCATCCACACCTGATCATTGTGTAGGAGTGCAATCCAAAAGACTTGCACCACCTTTTCTACAAGCCCATAATTTCTAATTGACCCACGGGTGCACCTTGGAAAAAGAAGAAACTATTAACCATGAAGCACACACCTTGGATCATTGATCCACATGAAATCATTATTTAAGGACATCGTCACACCTATCTTAGGTATTTTCATCCCCACACATAATATTTTACATCTATGCCTCCTTATTACATAGTGCACAACCTCCTTCTATAGCTACCATGTGTTAGCCTAGTGCTCATTTGACACAAGGGTCTTTATAATATTCCTAGAGGAAGTGCCAACTTTCCACATATTATGCCTATGACCCTCTTATATAAGAATCAAAGATATGAATCTGAGACCAACTAGAAGGTGCCATAAGCCAAAAGTAGATACCGGCTATTATGAAGGTGGTTGAAGGTGGTTGAGGGGAGATTGAGGCACGATTAGAGTAAAATAAATGTAGGAGTGATTGTCCATCATCAAGATGTTCATGCACACCCCCTCTGACTCTATCAAAATAGATCTTCTATTTCCCATGCATGTATGCCCAAAAATGACCCTACCACCAAATCTAGGTCTAATCAACCTACTAGTTTCTAGAATTAGTGGAACAACATTGCAAAGCATTAAATGTTACATCTACTATCCCAAGTGGTACATTTATTATAAAATAAATATTTCTCTCTATAAAATCTTGACCTTCCATTGTAAAAGGGTGGACACATTTTTATAGCCTCATGCTACTAAAATTTGCCCTTCATGAGTACTTATATTGGCTCAGTCTTGTAGATTAATGAACATTAAGTTCACCTCTTTTTGTTCTTCTAATGATCTATGTGCTATTTTCATTTGTTGATCTTTGACTATGGGTAATGTTTTCCCCTCTCTCTATTTTCCATTCCATGTACCTCCTCATTAAACTTAGAACTCACTTTTAGGTCATATCTTATGTGCACTCAGGTCTATGTTGTTGCTACTTCTAGACCATTTGTCATCCCTCTCAGTATAACATTGTGTTCTCATGCTTCTATGTAAAAAACTTATGCATTTGGAGTGTCCTTGGTAGAACCTATGTGAAAACATCTTATTCTCAAGAATTTGTATTATGCTTATGGTAGTATGAGCACTCTCTCTATTTTGGGCACATCACCTTTTATTTTATGCACTATCTTACCTTCTCCCTCCATTTTCTTCAACAAATCATTAAGTTCAGACTAGATATGCATTAAATTTCTACTCTTGAGGTGCACGTGCTGATTTTAAACTAGGTGCACTTATAATAGAAAGAATCCAACCTACTCTAAAGTATCATCCAAAGGAGTGTAAGGTTTTCACACCTTGGGGATATTTCCATCATTAAGACAAGACAACCAATGCTTCTATGCATAGCTATGATATAATACTTCTACACCCAGTGCTAAATCTCCCCACACCCTACACAAGATCTCCACACCTATCACCCCACTACAAAGCTTCCCCACACCACTGACCATCCATAGGTACATGTTTCAAATGATAATAGTTTATGGAATTATTAGTGGGAAAAGTTTTGAACAAAATCTAAGGAATTAGTAATACCCTTAGTCATCAAGTGTTGAAGACACTTCATAGAGTACCTGGTGACTTTGAATATCCAAAACTACTAGTTAAGCATTCCAAGTGCTTGAAAATATGTCTTTTTACCCCCATTTAATGAAAATAATACATTCATGCCTCCCCATTTCCTATACCAAGCTCATGTGATCTATTATAAATATCCCCAAGTTTAGCCCCTATGGTAACCTACCTATGCCCCTACTTAGCCTTACACTAGCTATTTTTCTCATAACTATCATCACTATTCTCCTAACCCACCTTAAAAGAGCATCATTGATATACTCTTGGACTTCCAAATACATCTTAATGAGATTGAGGTGGAGAAAGAGTATGGTAGGAAATATGAGGAGTTTTCTTATCAAGATCAAGCTTAACAAGAGATGATAGAGAAACATAGATTTAAACATTGCAAAGAAGAGAAAATCACCACCAAAGAAGAGTAGATTCACTAGTTGATCATGTAGATGCATATTATTTAATTGAAACCAAAAATCCTCACTCCTTCCTTTCATAGCTTTAATTAGATTCTCCTTTCACACGTAGGCCAACCAATGGGACATAAAGCTTTTATGCCCAAAATCCCTAGATTTAGGTAAGATAGCTCTATTGTGCCTCCAAAAACCTATCAAACTTTTAAAGTACCAAGATTTAAAAAGCTTATTCTTGTGCCAACTTAGGAGCCTATGCCCAAACCAATTCAAGAATCCATCCTTCCTCAAGAACCTCTAGCATAGTCATGACAACCCTCTTAAACCATGTGCCCCAAATTCATAATTCCTAACCTTGTAGAATCACCTTCTTCCACACTATTTGAAGCCTCCTACCCTTACACCATCTCCATTTCTAAATGAGGACTAGTTGTATGGAGGGAAAAAAAAGACCATTAAAATTAGAAAGGTGATTCTTCAAATGAGTATGATGAGGAAATCATCATTAGAAGCTCTCTCTACACCAATGAGTTAGATAATTCAAAGCTACTAAGGGAAAAATATGAACAACATCAACCTACATAGTAGGGCATCACACAAGTGTGAGAAATTAAGGTTATATCATAGGTAGATGAGATTCCATTTAATATGGTAAAAATGCATATAATGACAAGGGGCCAATTCCCACCATTTTGGAATACACCCAAAAATCTAATCTAGTTCTTCCTTGGGTAGATGAGTTTCCATTCTATCCAATGGAAGAATACCGAAAATCCTTCAATAAGAATGCATGCTTTAGAAATAACACCCTAATAATCCTAAAAGTAGCACATATACACCAATAAGTGATGAGGAGATGTAAGATTTGTTCAAAATATTATGTGTAGGCTACACTTCTTTGTAAACAAACTATGATCTGGCTAAGGTCAAGGATAAAACTTTTATTAGACAAGTCAAGGGGCACAAGGGAGGTAGTATATTAGAGAAACCTTCTCAAGGGTTGATAACTAATTTATTCTACATACTCAATGATGGTTATTGACTCTTTGATGACCCTGTATATTTTTGCATGCCCTTAAGAGACATCATAGGCATGTTTTGGCCTCAGCCTCTAGTGAGTAGCATAAAGAGGATGGGAAAGGTACAATAGCAAATGGACTTTAGGTTCATTATATTGAGAATATTAGAAGGTAATTTTCAAAATACATAATGGGTTCTTAGGGATAACTCATCGAGTCCATAAGATCCCCAAGCACTGAGCCCAACTCTCTTGCACTTTAGGGGGTTTAGTCTGAGCAAAGGGCACATATAAGAGCCAAAAAATATGGGTGTAATTGGTTCAAAACTAAATATGTAAGACAACTAGGAATAAAATCTCTATGTATCATGGTTAAGACATTCATCAAAGGAAAACCCAATCAAACAAACTTCCTTGAGCACCCTTCAGAAGTAACTGGTCTATGCCTCCATAATCAACAAATACAATTATGCCTCTCACCATCACATGTCAACAATAGGGAGGCACACACTATAAAGGACCTAAGTGGATTATTTTTTGATCTAGGAGGGCAAAGGCCCATGCTTATAGTTTTTATATAATATATTAGAGTAGATTGTATTTCATTTCCCTAAGTTCCTATGTGCACATTGTATAATCTAAGTTTAATTTTTCTTTCTTTAAGTGAATTTTGCACATCTATTTTTGATTTTTTTATTCTACTTTGTTGAGGGTAGAACTCAATTCAATTATTAGGCACCAGACTAAGTGAGTTGAAACTAGAATGACTCTATGCCTAATAAATGACTCAAAGGCTACTAGGTTCCCCTTTAGCATGTAAGTAGCCCATAAAGGTCACTAAAAGCATTATATTTCTAATTCAACCCTTTAGTTAGAGTAAGGATTCCTAATAATTATGAATACATATCACATTGGTACAACCCTAGGTTCTCTAAACATGAAGTGCATAGATGCTTCCTATCTACACCCAAGCTCAAGTTATAGGTGCAAGTATGCATAATAATAAGAAGATGATTTATGATTGCATAAGGACCTCAACACACACTTGTCTACAATATTATATGGAAAAAACCTGAGAGGTGAATTTGTGAAAGGATGCAAGACCCCCAGATTCTAAATGCATGAGCAAAAGAAGTGTACAAGGAACAAGTACCAAATCATGAAGAACACACCTAAGACCTTTAGTCTTCATATATGTTGGGTGAATATTTTTTCACCAGCTAACTAATGAGAAAAATAAGTCTCTTCAACCACAAGATAGGGATATTGGTCATCTATATGTGTAGGTTTACCACATCAAAAGGGGACAAATCTCTCCCCTCATCAAGGGGAGGTTCCCTTATAACTATGAGGAGCTATATACTATAAATATAAGCTGAAAATAATACTCAGGGGTAGGATAACACCATCCATATCTCTTTTTTTAGAGATGATGTTCATAAACAAAGGATAAATCTAGGCTGGAAACATTGAAGGCACTTTTCTTCTTTCAAAAGTGGTCTTGCAGCAAATAGCAGGAGTTCTTTCAGGGAGTGACAAGTAACTAGTAACAAGGGCATAGTAACTAGCAGACTGAGGTGTAGCACAAAGTCTCCACCTCGACTTCCCAAGAGTGAAATATAGAGGAAAATGAGGGCACAAATTCATCCCAAGGTCCTTTACACAGGAATAAAAAAATAGACAAACACACTAAAGGCAACTGTAGGCAACACAAAGTCTTCTTACAGTTGGATTCAGGACACCTTCCTAATTATCTCCACAAGTTATGCTTGTTAGATTAAATAAAAAATAACACATTTAAAAGATATACATTTGAAAAATATCTTAAAATGATACAAGCTATAACATCACAAAGTCTACAGGTAACTTGCTTTCTCACTCAGATAAAATAATCTGAACAACAATCTGAGCTCAAAGTCTCAGTATTCGGCTTTCAATTTGGGTAGAGTTTTTGCTTCCTTTATTTATCAAGAAGGTATCCCTTTTATTAAATTAGAGATTACATTATATAGGAATCAAGAAAGGCATAGCACTTTGTTCCATGGAATGGCCCATGCTACATTCAATCCCTTGAATGCATTTTCAGTTTCGTCAAGGGACCATACTAGAATAGAATGGTTGCCTTAACTATGGCGTGTCAATTTATCTCAAATGTATTTTCTTTGGCCTAAGTCATATGGTCTATCACCTGATATCTACACAACTATCCATTTTGCCTTTACTTCAAGGGGGACAAATAGGTCCTGTCTTCAATGTTTAAGGGCTCAAAAATCTACCTTGTGGACTGTTCCACCTACTAGAATAACTACTACATAGATATTTTGGCATTTCCCCCCTTTTGCTATGATTTGAGCCCTTAGGCTATCTTTTCCCTTTTCTGGCTCTTTTGGTTCCTCCTCTAAGTTGTTCTTCCATTTAGCCTAAAGGTCTTTGAATGCTTTTAGGTCTACGCTTAAGCCTGCAAAGATCAATGGATGCTTTATTGCCACAAATTTGACATCTTTAGGCCCATCATCATTTGAAAGCCAATGGCTAATTGGTTGCCCTAAATTTGATGGCTGAAGGGATTTCATTAGACATCTAAATCCCATTGATTATTTTGAGATGCTCAAATTTGATGTCTACAGGCCTGTCATCTTCTTTGGTAATTCCTTCAGCTTCGGGCAATCTTCGGGTTCTAATTCCTTTGAACAAAATGTCTAAAAGACTTCCTTTAGACATTTTGTCTAAAGGAAAAGTTCCTTTATGCCTTTCCCATTTGATTTGGCTACTTTCCATCAGGATTTATAAGGGACATGTGGCCTCATATATTGCATAATAAGTGAGGACACTTGGCAACATCCACTGAACTTATAGAAGCTTTAAGTACCTTTTGAGAGTCCTACAGAAGATGACACTTGGTGGCTTCCACTAAGCTTTAAAATAACTATAGAAAAATTTAGGACTCATTTGGATTCATGTGGACCATGACACTTGGTGTGCTCCACTTTCTTCAACAACTTACCCAGGGCCCACCATAGTCTTTAATCAATAACGAAACAAAAGGTAGAAACTGTAGATGTTGACACTTGGTAGCTTTTGTCGAGATTTACAAGGGACACATGGCACCTTCTGCTGCATTTAGAAAAACACATTTAATTCTTCCACAATTTCCACTTGGAACCCTTTATGGGACTCTAAGAGAAGCTTATTGAAAGAATCTTATAAGAAACTTTGGAATGTAGATGCAAACACTTTTCACACTCTGCTGAGTTATAACGGGACACGTGGCATGTTGTACTAATTTTTAGAAATAATTTGTAATGTGTCCCAGTAGATGACACTTGGAATCTTCCACTCGACTTTGAGACTTAGACAAAACTTTAGTCAAAATGAAAAACACACACATTGAACCTTGGAACTATTGAACATGTTAAACCAGCTAATTTGAAGCCTGCAGAGTCAGTAGTTTTGAATCTGTAGAGTCTATAGAAATCTGAAAAGGATTGAATAGTAAAGCATTTGAAAGCTCAAAATAATTTTTTGAGAAGGGGAAAGATAATTTTGGTCTTGAAAGACCAAAATAGTTCATATGTTGTCCCAAAAATGAGAAGTCTATTTTTTGGGGATAAGAGCTGGCTCCAATTGGGGAACTTCCTTCAGATGAAAACTTGGAACAACTGAGGGGAGTAGAAACCAAAATCTCCAGTGCCTTGAAGTATGCCATTGGGATATGGAGTCATGCTACCCAAAAAGAAAGGCTCCAAAAAATGAAAATTAACAACACACAATAGAAACAAAGGCTATACAAATATACATATGTACAAGTGAACTTATCTGATACTTCAAGAATTGAAGTGCTTCAGATGCTGCCCATTATGAGACAAAGAAAAGGGTGTGCCATCTTGATACTTCAACAGGAATCTATTTTCACTATTGAGCTCATGGATAGTAAAAGGGCCTCTCCACAGGGGATCAAACTTTCCATGCATTCCCTTTGGTTCTCTCTTCTTATCCCATAAGAGGACCTGATCTCCAATTTGGAAATCATGGTATTTTGCTTTCTAGTTGAAGAGCTTCTTCACCAAAATTTGATGGGCCACAATTCAATCCACCACCATAGTTTTATGCTCATCTAGCTCAGTCAGGCATATGATCCTCTTATCGAAGGAGATTTCATAAGTTTGATCCTCAATCACCTTGGCCAATTTCAATGCTGGCAATTCCAGGGTGATTGGTATCTCAACATTGAGGCCATAAAGAAGTAGAAAAGGAGACATACCAATTTCCCTTTGTGGTTTAATTCTATCTACCCACAAAGCATCAACCAATGATTTATGCCATATCCTTTGGTTGTCATCTACTAGCTTCTTGATGATAGTCACTAGGTTCTTGTTGCTTGATTCAACTTGTCCATTCCCTTATGGAAAGTAATCAGAGGAATGGGAGAGGGTAATCCCATAGTAAAAATAGAATTGAGTGATCTCCTAGGAAGTGAAACAAGCTGCATTGTTAGTGACAATATTGGTTGGGACCCCAAACTTAGAAATGATGTTCTCTTTGAGGAAATTGCACATTACTTTTGAAGTAGCATGTTTGGTTGGGATAGCTTCCACCCACTTGGTGAAGTAATTTGTGGCTGTGAAGACATAGCCATGTCCATCACTTGAAGATGGATTTACAGCACTAATGACATTGATTCCCCATTACTGAAATGGCTCTTCTATCACCATTGGTTTGAGAGGTAGGGAAACTAACTTGGGTCTTCCAACGAGCTGCTGGCATAATTCACATTTCCTTACCCACTTGTACACATCTTGAAAAAGAGTAGGCCAGTAATACCTAGCTCTAAGAATATTATGGGAAGTTACAGGAGTAGAAAAATGTCCTCCATAGGCTAAATTATGTAAGGACTTTGGAAGTTTATTTTGCTACTCTTTATCCATGCAACGGAGGAACACTCCATCTAAGCTCCTCTTATACAGGTTGTTGTCCTAGAGGACAAAACTAACAGCTTTTAACTTGATAATCATCCTTTCCTTATAAGATAGGTGAGCAAGACATTCACCATAAGTAAGGAAATGAGCAATACTTGAATACCACTCATTCATAGTGGAGACAAAGAGGACTATTGGTGTTCTTCTTCTGATTCTTCATGCTCTATTTCCTCTGGCTTGTTATCAGCAATTAATTGGCATAGGCCCTTTCCACGCACCAACTTCATTAGTTTGATGACTAGATCATACTCTTGGACTTTTTCAATCTAATTGCCTCTTCTCATCCCAAACTCTTATTGAGTTAATATGGATTTAACTATGGTATCAGGAACCAAGGCAGTAACATGTGAATTCAAGATGTAGAAGTGGAAATGCTTCACTACCTTTACCACTGCATAGGCACGATTTTTCATGTTTGAGTATTTCAGCTCATGAGCTTTGAGTAGATAGCTCATGAAAAATATGGGAGATTCCACACCTTCTTAGTTCTATTGAACCAAAATTGCTGAAAGTGTGTGTTCGGAAGCATATATATATATATATATATATATATATATATATATATATATATATATATATATATATATATATATATATATATATATGGTGATTTCCTTGTTGTAGTTTGGACAAACCAGAATTGGGGCATGGGTAATAGCTATCTTGATATCCTAGAATGCCAATTTACCTTCTTTAGTCCAAATAAAGATGGCCTTTCCCTTCATCATTTTTACAATATGTTTATTCTTCTTAGTAAACTCAGGGATGAACCTTCTTAAGAAATTCACCTTTCCAAGGAAAGAGTGAACATCATTCTTACTTATGGGAAGGGTAAGCTCTTAGATGGAATTGACTCTGTCTAAGTCAATCTTTATGCCCTCTCTAGACACATGTGTCTGAGAAGTTTCCCTTATATTACCCCAAAATTAGTCTTTTTGGGATTTAAAGAAATGCCATTTTAGTGGCAGCATTCTAGCACTTGTTGCAAGTGATGCACGTGATCCGAGTGATGCTTGGAAAAGATAGTCAAGTCATCAAGATAAAGTACAATGAACTTACCCTTTTCATCTTTGAAAGTAAGATCCATTATTCTTTGGAAAGTGGTGCCAACATTAACAAGGCTAAATGGCATTCTCTGATAAGCAAAAGTGCTCCAAGGCATGGTGAAGGCAGTCTTGTGGTAGTCTACTTCACCATCTTCTACTTGATTGTATCCTGAGAAGCCATCTATCATTGATAACATCTCAGAACCATTCAGTATCTGAATCACTTGATCCATGATGGGAAAAGGATAGTTATCCTTTAAGGATGACTAATTCAAGTTCCTAAAGTCCACATAAAGGTGAATTTTTCCATTCTTCTTCCTCATAGGCACTATGTTTGCAATCCATGTAAAATGATGGATTGGGAAAATTATCCTAACATTCAACATTTTCTATATTTCAAATAGAATAGTACCTAATATATTCAGATTGTACTACCTATATTTTTGCTTGTAAGGCACCGAGCTAGCCTTGAGAGGAATGTCATGGTGGATTCTTTCAGGCCTGAGTGACTTCAGATCATCATAAGAGTATGCTAGGACATATATGTACTGGTAGAGTAGAGTAGTGAACTTAGATCTCTCCTCAGGAGTACAACACTTCCCAATGTTCACCATCTTGGGATATTCCATGGTACCCAAATTTATCTAATCAAACTCCTGAGAGGAGTTTGAATCCATTTGCTACTTTTTGATGAATATATCATGTTTTTCGAATAGCTTCTCAAGGGAAACTAGGACTTTTGATATTTTATTCCCTTTGAGTTGTAGGAACTCTTCACTTGCATCTGCACTTGATTCAGGGGCTAGTTTAATCTTCTGAGGCTCATTACCTTCAAAATCAAGCCATTTAAAGCTATCTTTTTTATCTAGGAAGGCAATGATTTGGTTGTCATTATTAAACACCTACCAATAACTAGCATTGTTAGGTACACTTCATTGAAAGAATGGTTCTATAGTGTAATTTTCTCCCTTAAAATCAGGGTGAGGAATTAAGAGAGTGGTTGAAATAGCCAAAGCATTAGCTCTATCATTGAATTCCCTAGGAACTGCAGAGATGTTGAAAACATTAAAGTTTTCAATTTGGTCCTAAAATAAATTGCAGTAATGGTGCAATCTCTCATTCTTGGTCTAATACAAGTTTCTCACCTGACAAACCACCAGCTCGGCATCTCCTTTGGCATGGAGTTTGATGCCTTTGTCTCGAGTAGCCCCCAATCCAAGAAATAGAGATTCATATTTAGCTATATTATTGGTATTACTAAATTGTAATTTGTATGATGAAGGAAAAATATCTCCTTGAGGAGATATTAGCACAATATTGGCTCCTAAACTGGTAGAAGAGTAGCTGCCATCGAATTCTAGAACCCATACTTCCTTAGACACTGATTTTTCCTTGGATTCTTCTTCTTTTGGAGGGAGAGATTTGTCAACAGTACTGCATTCTAATATCCTTTCAGTTATTCTAGCTGAAGGTATTTTTAGGCTATTACCTTTAAGATTTTCATTAGGTGCTTCATGTACTTCCTCTATGGTTAAAAAATAATTACCCATGCCTGAAGACTCAAAAAAAATTTGAGCTTCAGGTGTTGATGTCTGAGTAACCAAGTATTTCACTTCCTTCTTAGGAAGTAGTCTCTTCATGATGCCTCTGACAGGGATTATCACCTTAGATAAGTCCATGCTTAACTCACCACCAACATCCTTACAAAAATTTTAGCCAAGAAGGATACCATATGATGTTGGGACATCAGCCACCAGGATAGTCATCTTGATTCTTTTGTCTGGGAACACTACAAATGCAAATTGAGTGTCCTTAATATGTCCTAGTAATGGTACTTGCTTATTCTCCATGGAGAAGCATCTACCAAATGTTTTGGTCAGTGTGAGGCTAATAGATTCAGCCACTTTAGTAGGCATGACATTATTTGAAGCTCTAGAATCAATGATGCAATTGCTCAGCTTGTGATTGTTTATCAATAGGAAAACATAGAAAGGCTCTATTTTCCTAGGGGCAGTGGGAGGAGTAATGACAAGGTTATTTGGGATAGACATGTTCCTTGGGGGATCATGAGTTACCTTCTTAGCTTTTTATCTTTTAGGGATGGTTTGGTTCTTCACATATTGAACCAATTTGTTCAACTGCTCAAGATTAGACTGCAGAAATTCAAATTTAGACATTTGAATTTTGGTTTTCTTTATATGATCAATAATGTCAAATGTTTGAAATGGACTAGGAATAGAGGATGGGAGCTCATCCTTTTGATTTTTAGGAGGGGGAAGACTGGACTATGAATTTGAAGTAGAAGGCATAGGGATATTTGTTGTACCTACCTTTCTTGCAATCACTGGGTCCTTTGGTTGGAAAGGTAGAGTGGTTCCCCACTTAGCAATTGAAACTGCTAGCTGTAGGTGTTCCTCTATATTTTCTTTATTAGCTTGTTGGGTTGATAAGTTCTTGGACCATGTGAAAATAGCATATGATCCTTGAACTACTTTACCTTCACTTCTAAGTTCATCCTAATAATTTAGGAAACCAATGTTGGAGTCACCAACTAATTCTTCTTCTTCCTCAATGAAGAGATTAACGTCATTTTTAGAGTTCAATTCAGGTTGGAAGGAGAAATCTGATTTATCCTCAAGATATCCAACTGCTGAACTAGTTGGAGGCACTTTAATGGCCATGTTCCCTTATGGGGGATGAAGATGATTTGTTTATTCTTGATTCTTGCTGACATTGCCTTGGTATGATTGATTCTAAAATTTTCTCCTTGGCATATCTATGTATACAGGAGTGGATGACATCCCCTATGCCATTTTCTTTCTAAGAGCAAGTAACTCATTAGCCAGCTTCTTCACCATTGGATCAGTGGTGCCTATAGGTGGGTATTCTAAAGATGAAGATGATTTACCTTTATTAGGATCTCTCCTTATATTTCCTACCAAGATAAGGTCATCTTCTACCTTAGTAGCCAAATCCTGAGTAGTAGCAAGGTCTATGTGGCCAACATATCTCAGTAGAAAACTCACTTTAGGTAGCTATGAGTTGATAAAGAAACACTTGAGATTCTCAAGTGTCGGCTAGGCAATCATGGGAATCTAGTTCCTTAGCTTGTCAAAGTTTACAATGAAATTCCTCATAGGTTCATGAGGTTCCTTCTTCATCTATGTGAGCTAGGCTAGCAAGGCATGCACATCTTCTATAGGCATGAACTTGGCTTCAAATTTAGCTTTAAGAGTGTCCCAGTTAGTCATTGACCTAGCTTGAAGATGGTAGAACCAGTTTGCAACAACACCTTATAGTGTTTCCATAAATAGCCTGACTGTTATGTCTTCATACTCTACTCTAATTACACCACCAGCTATGCTGAAGGCAATAATATGTTCATCAGGGTGAAATTTCCCATCATCAAAGAATTTGGGGAAATTCTTCCTTGAACTGCATGGAAGCTCATGTAGAGGTGGGGTCAAATTCAATGGACCAAAAGAGTTACCCTAGGGTCTTTGAGCCATGATTTGATTATGTAAAAGTGGGATAACAAATTTGGGTGGAGTATGTATAGGCAAAGCTCTGCTAACAACAACAAAATAAGCTCTACCTTGTGTTGGTGACCTGGTATGGGTAGGAGGAAGACTCCTAGTTCATTGAAGGTGAGGTTGTGGAGGAAAAAAATCAAAATTGCTTTGCTGCACCACCTCAAAAATAGGGTCAACAACACCTTAAGCTCTCTAGTTTTTGGTATAATGTGGAGTTTTCAGATTGTATAACAAAAATGGAAAAGAGTAGAATTTGCTTCAACTTGAAGATTAAGACTTCAAATTATGCACTCTTCCCCAGTGAAGTCACCAAAAACTATTGGGTGAATATTTTGTCACCAGCGAACTGATGAGAAAAATATGTCTCTTCAACCATAGCATAGGGAGATTGGTCATCTAGATGTGCAAGTTTACCACATCAAAAGGGAACAAATCTCTCTTCTCATCAAGGGGAGGTTCCCTTATAACTATGAGGAGCTATATACTATAAATATAAGCTAAAAATAACACTCAGGGATAGGATAACACCATCCATCTCTCTTTTTTCAGAGATGATGTTCACAAACGAAGGAGAAATCTAGGCTATAAACACTGAAGGCACTTCTCTTCTTTTAGAAGTGGTCTTGTAGCAAACAGTAGGAGTTCTTTCAGGGAGTGACAAGTAACTAGCAAGAAGGACATAGTGACCAGTAGACTGATGTGTAGCACAAAGTATCCACCTTGACTGCTAAAGAGTGAAATAAGAAGGACAATGAGGGCACAAACTCATCCTAAGGTCCTTTACATAGGAATAGAAAATAGACAAACATGTTAAAGGCGATTGTAGGTATCACAAAGTCTTCTTACAATTGGCTTTAGGACACCTTCCTCATTATCTCCACAAGTTTTACTTGTTAGATTAAATAAAAAATGACACATTCAGAAGATAGACATAATAACAATCTCGTAAAATGATACAAGCTATAACAGCACAAAGTCTACAGGTAACTTGCTTTCTCATTCAGATAAAATAATATGAACAACAATCTGAGCTCAAAGTCTCAGTATTCACCTTTCAATTTGGGTAGAGTTTTCACTTCCTTTCTTTATCAAGAAGGTCTCCCTTTTATTAAATTAGAGATTACATTATATAGTAGTAAAGAAAGGCCCAATTCTTTATTCCATGGAACAACCCATGCTGCATTCAATGCCTTGAATGCATTTTTAGTTTGGTCAAGGGACCATACTAGAATAGGGTAGCTGCATTAACTGTGGCATGTCAATTTATCTCAAATGTCTTCTCCTAGGCTTGAGTCATCTGGTCTATCACCTGATATCTATGTATCTATCCATTTTACCTTTACTTTAAGGGGGACAAAAAGGTCGTGTCTTCAATGTTTAAGGGCTCAAAAATCTACCTTGTAGACTGTTCCACCTACTGGAATAACTACTACATAGATATATTGGCCTTTCCCACTTTCTACTATGATTTGAGCCCTCAAGCTATCTTTTCCCTTTTCTAGCTCTTTTAGTTCCTCCTCTTAGTTATTCTTCCTTTTAGCCTAAAGGTCTTTGAATGCTTTCAGGTCCATGCGTAAGCCTGCAAAGATCAATGGATACTTTATTTTCACAAATTTGACGTCTTTGGGCCTATCATCATTTGAAATCCAATGGCTAATTGGTTGTCCTAAATTTGATGGCTGTGGGGATGTCATCAGACATCTGGATCCCACTGGTTAGTTTGTGATGCTCAACTTTGACGTCTACAGGCCCATCATCTTCTTTGGCAATTCCTTTAGCTTTGGGTTCTAATTTCTTTAGATAAAATTTCTAAAGGAAATGTTCCTTCATGCCTTTTGCATTTAATTTAGCTACTTTCTGTCAGGATTTATAAGGGACACTCAGGATTTATAAGGGACACGTGGCCTCTTCCATTACAAAATTGGGGAGGACACTTGGCAACATCTGCTAAACTTATAGAAGCTTTACGTACCTTTTGAGAGTCTTGTAGAAGATGACACTTGGCAACTTCCACTGAGCTTTAGAATCACTATAGAAACATTTGAGACTCATTTGGATTCACGTGGACCATTACACTTGGCATGCTCCACTTTCTTCAGCAACTTACTTGGGGCCCACCACAATCTTTAATCAATAAAGAAACAAAAGGAAGAAACTATGGATGTTGGCACTTGGTAGCTTCCACCAAGCTTTACAAGGGACACATGACACCTTCTACTGCATTTAGAAAAACACATTAAAACCTTCTATAGTTGCCATTGGTGCCCTCCACAAGACTTTGAGAGAAGCTTATTGAAAGAATCTTATAAGAAACTTTGGAACACAGATGTAAACACTTGTCGCACTCTGCTAAGTTATAATAGGACACACAACATGTTCCACTAATTTTTAGAAACAAGTTGTAATTTTTCCTAGCAGATGACACTAGGCAGCTTCCACTCAACTTTGAGACTTAGACAAAACTTTAGGAAAAATGAAAAACCCACGTGTTAAACCTTGGAACTATTGATCCTATTGAAATAGCTAATTTGAAGCCTATAGAGTCAGTAGTTTTGAATCTACAGAGTCTATATAAATATGAAAAGGCTTGAATAATAAAGCATTTGAAGGCTCAAAACAATTTTTTGAGAAGGGGAGAGATAATTTTGGTCTTGCAGGACCAAAATAGTTCATATGTTGTCCCAAAAATGAGAAGTCTATTTTTTGGGGATAAAAATATACACTCTTAAAAGGCTTATCCATGCCTATCTATTAGAGTTCCATGTTAAGTTCTTAGGTTCATCCATCCATGCCCAATATTTGTGCATGAGCACAATCCAAAAGCCTCACACTACTTTTTATATAAGCCCATACTTTTTAAGTGACCCACGGGTGCACCTTGGCATAGGAAATAACTATGAACCATGAATCACGTGCCTTGGAGCACTGATCCACATGTACACCTTCTTTAAATATGTCCTCACACTTATCTCAAGAATTTCCATCTTGACATGCAAGATTATACATCTATGCCTCCTTATTGTGAAGCAAACAACCTCCTTTTGTAGATACCATGTGATGGCGTAGCACTCATTCAATGTAAAGGACTTCAAAGTATTCCTATAATAAGTGTTAACTTTCCATGTGTCATGCCCATCCCCCTCCTACATAATAATCAAAGAGCTACATTTGAGACCAACTAAAAGGCACCACATGCCAAAAGTAACTACCAGTTATTAAGAAGGTGGTTGGAGGTGGTTAAGGGGAGATCAAGGTAAAATTAGAGCAAAATAAATGTAGAAGTGGCTTCCACTCATCAAGATGTACATGAATTCCACCCTCTGACCCTATTAGAAGAGATATTCCATTTCCCCATGTATGTATGCCTAGAAGTGACCCTGCCACCAACTCTAGGTCCAATTAACCTACCAAGTTATAAAATTAATAGTGCAACATTGCAAAGAATTAAAAGTTATATCTTCTCACCCCAAGTGGTGCATTTATTTTAAAACTAGGATTACTCGCTATAAAATTCTGACCTTCTAGTGCAAAAGGGTCAACACATTTTTGTAGCCTCATGCTACTAAAATTTTCCCATCATGAGTACTTGTATTGGCTAAGTCTTCTATATTAATGAGAATTAATTTCATTTATTTATATTCTTCTAATGATCTATGTGTTATTTTCATTTATTTATCTTTGGCTATGGGTAATGTTTTCCCCTCTCTCTATTGTCCATTCCCTGCACCTCCTCATTTAACTAAGAACTCACTTATAGGTCATATCATGTGTGCACTAGAGTCTATGTTGACACTTCCTATGGACCATTTGTCATGCCTCTTAGTGTAGTGTTGTGTTCCCACACCTCTATATGAAATACTTATGTATTTAGAGTGTTCTTGGTAGAACCTATGTGGAAATGTCTTGTTCTCAAGTGTTTGTAGTGTGCTTATGGTATTATGAGTGCTCACTCTATTTTAGGTGCATCACCTTTTTTTTATGCACTCTCTTACCTTCTCCCTCCCTTTTCTTCAATAAATCATTAAGTTTATACTATTTTTATGTTACCTCTATACTCTTTATTTTTGTGTACCTATATTAACCTAAGTGTGCTTAAAATAAAATAAATTTGGCATACTCTGAAGACTCATTCTAAGGAGCACAAAGGTCCCATGCCTTGGGGATGTTTCCATCATTGTGGTGAGACAAATGATGCTTGCATGTGTAGCTACATGATAATAATTCCATGCACAACATTCAATCTCCTTGTATGTTGCATAAGATCTCTATACCTTGTGCCCCATTGTAAAGCTTTCTCACACCACCAACCATCCATGGCTGCACGTTTCAAATGACAACATATATATACACTAATGAATGTATATTTTTAAATAAATTTATGATTATATCCATATCTAGGATAATAAACCTTTCTAAAATTTGTAATATAGTCAAATATTTAAGATTTATAGAGAGTTAATAATAAAATTTAGTAACCTACTGGGGTTTAACACTTTGTAATGCTTATAATCCATACAATCTTCCCTATGCCATAAAAAATTTGAAAATTAAGCATATTTTCAATAAATATACCCTATGCCATATACATTAATTAGTGTGAAAATATCCCATTGAGAGTGGTAAAATAATAAACACCAATCTAACCCTTTCTTCCCTATCCATGGCAAAATAATAGAATAAAACTATTCACTTCTACCCTCACCATGGCATGGGCTCATTTGCATATAGTTGTATATACCCATATGCTTTTATGAATCAATTATATATACTATTAAAGTTATTAAAATAATTAATGGATATATAAGCATAGAGTATTAAATGAAAGAGAGACAACATTACTTTTTAAATCTAGGTTAACATATCTAGAAGTAAGCACCTTCACTTTTCCATAACTACCACCAATCTACTCAAGCCTTCTCAATGTTACGGTGAGAAAAATTGAGCTCCATGCCTCTTAAAACCCTATTTCATGTGATATATTTCAATGGTGAAAATAAAATATTTCCAGGTCATCGACACCCTTGAATATTATTTAATTCTTAAAGTGTGTTTGATAGGCATACCACCATAATTTGTTTCCAATCAAATAACATTTGAAATAATTATATTCTTTGATAATGCCATATGTATATTTAATCATAACCAATGACTTAAATTTGACCATGGATAATTCACACATCCACCATGTATTATAGTATTACTTGAAAGTATATGTATTTCTTTAGAAATATATAGATTATCAAGATATCAAGGCACAATTGGGATAGCCCCAACAACAACCTCTCATCAACCATGTAACACCATGGTTAGCTTTGAAATATATATAGATCAATCATAATTATAAGTGGATGAAATATAACTACCAATATTATCTATCATTTTAAATAAATATTAATTTAAGAAATATATCAACTACAGAAGTTATACCCTAAGAATTACATGACAATGTGTTCATAATAGGTTTATCCACACCAGATTTGAATATTAACATGGGTCAAAGGAACACTCAATAAAACCTCATGATAAAATAGTCATAATAGCTAGATATTAAATTATATATAACAAGCACTAAGAATGTTAATATGATTGTCATAACCATTTAATGATATTGAAATTCAACATCTTTGGCCTCACACTTGGGCTCGAATTACTTTTACTTGAAAGCTTAACCATCTTATTCAAAGAATAATTATTTACAATCTGGCTATCATAATTAGATACACATTGATGATGGGCACATAATAAAGCTAAAACAATTTAGCATTATGGATCAAAGGACACTTATCTAAAATTTACAATATATATTTACACACCAAAAACAATAAAATCAACATGATAGTAGATACAACTAATCAATAATAAATCAATAAGTAGACAATAATTAGGTAAATTATTTGACATAGCTATTAGAAAGAATGATAAAATAATGGACTATAACATATAAATCATATCAAAAGATTGATCCTTGATCATATAAAAACTATTATTAGTTATGTTTTATGGTTTTGATCATTGGTAGGTACCCTCATTTTGACACATTCAAAATGGGTGTAACACTCTACATACAAACACTCAAGTTTTTTTATTGTATCTCAAAGAATATAAGTTTGATGAGAGACCAATGTCATTCATGAGTTATCCACTCACAAATGTTGAACTCAAGTATTCCATGATTGATAAACATTTTTTTTATTTAATTAAAGTAGTAAAAAATTTCAAAAACTATATCCTAAAACAAAGTGTTTTCCATTGTACCTAACCCTACTATAAATGCAATGCTAATGAAAAATGAACTAGGTGAACATAGAGGTAAATAAAAAATCATTATGCAATAATTTGACTTTAAAATCTAGCCTAAGAAAATTGTAAGAGGGCATGGATTGAAAAAAATGATAGATTAAGTTGATTTCAAATAGTGTTTCAACAATGCACTGTGCAATCCATTACCAATGATGATTTATATCATGATATAGTTTATTACTTGTTGAATAATGAGTGCCTAAACTAATTGAGCTCATTTCAAAGAAGAGAATTCCATTTGAAGAGAAATAACTTCATAATCAAATCAAGATTTTTGTATATGAAGAATCATGAAAGCATTTACTTAAGGTGTTTAAACAAAGATAAAGTGGTTGAATTACTCAAATATTTTCATGGAAACTAATGAAATAAACAAGGTTTATAGAGTGCTAAAACTCATAAGATTATCTAGGCATGATATTATTGGATCCATGTTTTTAAATATGCTCACTCACACATGATTAATTTACACATCTATAAAGTTGTAGCAAACACATAATACATCCCTACTATGCATTTTAAGTTTGTTATTAAAGTTTGAATATTTATAAAATAGGGTATATATATTTTTGGATATATAAATGATACTTATTCCATTGTACACAAATTAAATTTTGAAATAATTGATTACTACACCCGCTAGACTGAAGCACATGACTTAAAAAATTGTACAATGAAGTGATCATCAACTTCATTGATGAGAGCACATCATTAACAAGTTTGGAATTCCATTTAATGTGGTATGTGACAATGAAATTGTATTTTCATCTTTAAAATATACTAAATGGGCATATGAAAACAAGATAATTCTCAAGTTATGTTCTAATTATCATCACAATGTAATGGTGTTCTTGAATCAATGAATAATTTTTTAAAGATGTGATTAATAAATTCTTGGATAATAACCCTTAATATTGGCACAAAATTCTAAAATTTTCACTTTGGTATTATATAACTAGGATTAATTCATACCTCATCACATCCCCTTAGCATCTGGTGTATATCCAAGATCCCATTTTCCCTATATATATGAGAATACATACCTTGAAATTCATGAGAAATTACCTTGAAACTGGTGATAATATTGAAGCTCAACTCTTAAATTTGATACAATTAGAGGGGAAATGGTATACAACCTTACTAAACTTTAATAAAAATCAATTAGTTTTCAAATAATGGTTTGAAAAGAGAACCAAAGTAAAATCCTTTAGAATTATTGATTTAGTATTTATTTGGGGCAAGACTCATAAAAAAGGGACAACATGGTATTTTTATTTCTATTTGGTTGGGTCTCTTATATATTTATGAATTATTAGGTGAGAATGTGTTCAAACTCAAGAGTTTAAATGGTGAGGATATCCCATTGCCTATCAATAGGTATTTCCTCAAGCACTATTTCAAAGCATGAGTTGTCTTGATGAGGCTTTGCACATAGTTTTTATTTGTTTCCTAATTTTAGTTTTAGGTTAGGTTGATACTTTCTTTATTTTTGCCATTGGTCTATCCTTGATCTTTTCCTATATTTAATATGGTCCTATTTATTTTTTACCCTATGGGTACTTGTTGATCATAGAATGGAAATGGGGTTTGTTGTTAAGTATCTCAGTGACATTTTGTTACTTAAACCCATTGAGTATTTTATGATGAGAGATTATGTGTGTAAGCTCAATATCAAAGGTTTGGGATGATCAACGTGTTATAAATTTATTCATATTTTGGTGAGTTTGCGTAAATTGTATGAATTATGAATATATTCTCTTGAAACCTCTCACAAAAACACATTTCAATTATTTCTTGGTTTACATGGACAAAACTATTACAATCAGGATCTATATTGAAAAATTTAAAATTATACTTATTTTTTTCCATGGTGGTCTCTAACCCATAAATAAGACACTCAAAATAAAATAAAATAAAATCAATTATAAGATAAACTAAATTTATGGGTGATTTAGGTAAGCTCTACTAGGGATATGGATGCATGGTTGGTAGTAGAGTGAAGCATTTAGTGGGATTAGATAAATATCCTTTAGGGATATGGATGCCTAGTTGGTAATGGATCAATTTCCAAGAAATTAATTTGAGTTATAGTCAACACTAGTTTAATGATCTAAGTTGTGGTAGTTAGTATCTATGAATTCCATGAAAGGGAAATAATGCATTTTCACATACTATGGTCAATGTGAATATTCTATTTTGTCTTATAGCCATTCATTTATTATCTTTTCATTATTTAATTCATGTATCATGTGATGTCTTATCCAAATATTATGGGTTTGTAGATACATTTATTTTATTTCAAAATACTCATGAGTATTTTATAGTAGAGTCTCAATTTATTGTCACTTTCACAACACACCCTATTTTTAAAAAAATCATGGTACCAATTTTTCTAATTTGATTTTGGTCTTGATTTTAGCTATTTTTTAGTTGGTTTCTTATTTATTAATAATTATTTTAGTGCACCTCAACTTACCTGCAAAATCATATCCTGAAACCCATCTCATTTCATCATCTAAGTTCATGCAATAAAATTTCTTATATAACACTCTTTCTAAAAATTCCACATGATGATATTTGGTCCTATTTTAGTAAAACATACTAAAAGTATGATTTGGTTTGGATGGTGACATGAAATCACCTTAGTGTTAATTAGGCTTATAAATCTAATTGGGTAAAAGGAAGGTGATAGTGTTATTTGGGTCAAAAAAAGCCAAAACATGTTTGTGAGGGGCATAATCCGCCCCATCCCTTTGTACTAAAGGATAAGTTAGGGGGATTCATGCACCTTCATAGTCTTAGTTGAGGCCAAAGCCTCATTGTAGTCTAGGGAAAATCCTTGACTAGGTTAGGGTGCTTCATGCCACCCCCCATAGTGTGTTAATATGACCTAAGGGCCTGACTTGGTGTATGGGGACTGTTTAGACCTTTCCTAGTGTGATTCAGGGTTGAAGGTCTGATTGCATTTGTGGGATCTTGTCGACCACTACCCTTTTGATATATATGGTTTAAACCCAAATCAATATAATGGGGGCACTCAGCCCTTATTATTTGATATGTGAGATTCCAATCCTGGTTGGGTTCTCATACCCCTCTATACACCCTTCACTAATAAAGTTTTGGAAACCTAATTTGATCATTTTTTAAAATCTCATGCCCAAGCCAAATAAAATCATGGTTAGGTTTGAATGGAAAAATAAAATAGTGATTTAGTAATCTACCCATTTCTTTAAATCCATTTCTCTTTTTGAATGTCATTTGTGGAGTCATGAATTTGGTTCAATCCCCATCATTATGGTTTAAGTCTTATGTGGGAGAATGGCACAATTTTAATCATGTCACCATTTTTGTCTTAAGGTTTTAATTCTTTTATAAATTATTTATTTAATGAATGTAAATTTTTTTTCTTTTGTCAATGAAACAAATTATTTTATTTGTTATTTTAGTAAGACTTGGGAAAAATGGGTGCACTTAAAAATGGAAGGGTCTCCAACTTGTGAAAATGAGTTTATACCATTAATTATTTTGGCTTGTAGTGTCATTGGAGATTTTTTTTCTATTAGATCTCATTTTATCCATCCAACCAACTTTTGGATGGAAATTTGATTTGGTCAATGTACTAAATTTCTATAAGAAGACAACCAAAATAAATTGAAAGGGAAGGTTCATTTTGTATTGAAGGATAATATGGAGGAAAAAACTATTGTATTCCAACATTTTCTTGTTTTATTAATTAGATTTTCTTGTGAATAATGTTGTTCTAAATACTTTATTTTATTTAAACTAATTAAGATCGATCCAAACATTATTTTTAAATAAAATAGTTTATCGATCAAATTATATGGTGTTTTTTTCCATTTATTGTGCATGTATATAGTGTAATTTTTCTTCTTTTCCATAGTTAGGTTAACCTCATACTCTTTCATTACCTTAATTTATGGATGTGTGAATATTGGTCAGATAGGAGATTGATTTTATGGGTTTTATCTAATCAAATGAATCATATTTATCTTCATTGAAAAATAGTTTCACCTCTTTCCTCTTTGCCCTTATCTTTGTTCTTTCTTATCAATATGTTAGAGTAGCTTTACAATAGATATAAAACTTGAAATGTGTTTATGGGTTTCATATTGATTAAAAAATCTTGTTCATTATCATTTATGCACTATTAAATGTAAACAATGAATGTATATTGAATCAACTACATTTCGCATGTTAAATATGAACTACTAATTTTATTTGGAAAGTTTTATTCATGTTTTATATTCCTTGTGTGAATAAACACCATATTAAAAAAATAAAAAAACCTACATTATCACTTAATTATTTAATTTTATTCCAACATGAACCTTGAAATGCAATAGTTTAACATTGACCACCTAGTTTATCCAACAAGCCATGACTTGGAAAAGTAGATGTTGGGAATATTTTAGTCTTATTTATAGATATGATAGATTATTTTCACATTACATAATTTGGTGTGACAAATGACCCATTAACATTGACCTTCAAAGTTACATCTTTTTTCGCATACCATACCCACCTATTCATCATATGATTTTTGGATAGTTCCCATGGGTTAAAGACTATATGATTTGGTTTTGAGGTCTCATGTTTGATGACATCAGACCTTTTATTGTATGGTTTACAATCATGTAATTAATTTAGTATCCTTGTCACCACATGTATGGTTTATTTTTTTATGTGGTAGGGTTGATCTAGATATATTTGGTATCCATAAGTTCCACTCAATTTTTTTTATTACACTATTAAGCATAATGAAATAGGGAAATTTTATCCATACATCATATTTGTTTGCCATTCAAGTACTTATCTATTTGGTTTTAGATACAACACTCCCAACCTCTTTTGATCAATATTTCATAATTTATTTCTCATATTTTTATGTGTAAATTATGAATATCTTCATAATGGGCCACATACAATGGGATTCCAATTATCGATAGGAATATAATCAATGCAACTTAATTGTTTGTTTCTTTGCTTTTGCCTTTATATTTTGTTATCAATATTGATATAAAGAGATTCCTTTTTTTTATACTTTTTATTTAATTATTCATTAAAAATTTATAATTTCTCATTTGATCTTGTACTTGTAGATACATTTTTATTTAATATTTCACCAGATGTTTTTACCACTATCTTCTCCCCTCTTTTTATAGATTTGCTAGAGTAAAGCAAATTTTTAATTTTTTACTAATGGCTCCTTTATCATTCATTTTTTTGGGGTTTTACCTACTCTATGTCATTTTCGTAATCAATTTTTATATTTCATGTTTCTTTTTTTTTTAATTTATTTTTTTATTTTTTTAATAAATTTTTTTTAAATCTTTTATCTCATATCTTTCTTTCGTCTCCATCTTCTTTCCTTTGCCTCTCTATTATTCCATGTCTTTTCTTTTTCTAACACTTATTTTTTTCAAAAACATCATAACCCTCCATCTACCCACTTATTATACTTATTTATCCCAAACATGTTTCAACTAAGCTCTCAATTCATCATTCAATGGAAAAAAAGTTGACTTCACTTTCAGGGAGAGCATCCTTTATTGGTTTGCCCTCCCTCTCTTCGCAAAGTTATTGTTTACTAGTTTTCAATATTAATGGAATTACACACACACACACACACACACACACACACACACACACACACACACACACACACACACACACACACACACACACACATTCCATTTTTTAAAAATATTTTTGTTTTTGTTGTGTTTTTTCTTATTTTTAAAAATTTTTGTTTCTTTTTTATTTCATTTTTTTCTAAACTTGTTTTGAAATTTGATTTTTTTTCAAAATATTGTCATTTTTTTTGAATATGCATACATATGTACTTACATATATATAGTATTTTTATACTATCATGTATTTAATTTGATATTTAGGATTTTAGCCTAACTCCATTTACATATCCCTTATGTGGTAACCCTTTAAGTGTATACAATTTGATTTCTCTATTATCTAGTATTTTTTATACCACATATAGTCCTAACCACCTTATTTTTATTTTTTCAAAATTTTTATATTTATTATCATACAATAACATCATGCTTACTATCTTAAATTATTATTATGATTATAATATTACATTCATGCCAAGATTTATGTGTTATATTTTCTTGAGTTTAGTTATAAGCTACAATGAATTGATTCTCATCTAGCTTCTGAAAGTTTACTAAACCTTTTTTAGTGAGTCACCTTCATTCATTTTGAACCTTACTGCTAATATCAAAATAGCTAAAATGAAATCCACTAGTATTGTGGCCTTTATTCCATAAACTGACTAGAAGGGACAATATTTTTTATTTGGTGTGGTATACCCATAGTACCACAAGTACTTTTGTGTCCCAGTCCTTTGTTCTACATTAATGATCTTTTTAATACCTTATATAAAAAATTATCAAATTATTTTTTGATACATTAACTTGTGGGTGATAAGGTATGATCATATTGAGATTAATTTTGAAATGTCAAAACAATACCACAATGATGTTATTAAAAAAATTTACATTGGTTATTGATGATGTATAGGGGAAAAATGAAATCAGCTATGATATTCTCATATAATTTTTTTGTAGTTATTTTTACAATGTAATCCTTAGTTTGGATAGTTTGTACCCATCTCATTGATTATTTCATGATGGTTATATATTCACACATTACTCTTCTTCGTTGTAGGTTTAATTATACTTATGAAATCAATGGCCCACTTTTTTAATGGTGCCAAAGCTAGCACAAGCCATAATGACATCTCATGATTTTTATTTATTTTCTCCAGTATTTTTTTTATCTATATCACATGATTTTGTGTATATATATACATATTCAAATAATTTGGGAAATCATAACCCAATTAAAATTACCTTATTTATTGTGTTATTTCCCAAGTTATGTCCACTATCTACCCCATCATTAGATTATCTCAAGGTGTGATCCCTTTCATGATAAAACACTACTATTATCAATAAGTTATCTTGCTATAAATGTGAATGGAAATTATTAGATCATTAATCACATTTATATTTTACCATACCCTTATGGGATTTTTTTGAGACATGTTTTTATATACTTTTATATTTTGTGGTATTGCTTATATTTTAAACAAGCGAGTGTTATTAAATTCATAATATGTTGGTCCCTTATCCTCTCCTATATCCATCCTTGATAAATAATATTTTCTATTGTTAGTCTTCTTAGGATTCACCACAATATTAAATTCAAACTCCTAAAAAAAGTATAAGTGATTCATGATCTATGAAAAAATTAAAAGGAATGGATAATATATATGTATGAGTTTATTTAGTGCATACTATTACTAAGGATTCTCACACTATAATTGAGTATTCTATCTTATCCTTTTACAACTTCCTACTTGTAAAGGATATTTGGTGGTCCATATCAGCTCTTTGTTAGGATAGTGTAACTCCTATTTTGAATCATGGTGCATCTACATGAACATTAAAAGGAAGTTTCCAATATTTTAATATAAATATGGGTGTATTATGTGAGTTGCATTTGTATAGTACTTGATATTTACCTTCCACTAAATCATTCTTGTCCTTTTGATGACATGATGTATTCATTATATGAGGAAAATGGTAACTATTTCAGTAATATGACATTCATAAAGTTGATTTTATATGTATCATGTTCCTAATAGGATTAGTTTATTATATAAGTATTGAATACATGCACATTTTTTATGATGTTCTTAGTAGAGCTAGTTGATTATGTCACTTTTACTCGTATACATACTTTATTGAATCTTAAAATTTATCTAGTGTACTTATACCATGTTTCTTGAGTATATGAGTGCTTAAAAATTTGATTTGATGGTGTTTTTTTATTAAGGTTAAAGGTTTTATTTTTTTAACTAGGGTCCCCAAACCCTAGAATAAGTACAAACAAAGAAGAACCAATGGTCTACCAAAGACCACATGAAAGACAAATTCAAAATAGGGCAAAAAACAACCAAAACACAACCCAAAAATAATAGAAAGCCTAAAACAATATACCAAAACAAAATGGGTCCTAATCCATGTATAGATTACTTGAGACATCCTCTCATCAATTTTTCATCCTTTTGAGATTATAATCTATTAGAAAAAATAGATTTTATTTGTCTATATATTTCTAACAACCACTACATTCAACCTATTTGGCTTTTCATTTTCTAGTGACCTTTATGTCAAATAAATATCCTAGATGAGCTCTAAGTTTATCAACATTTTAGATTAACTCATTCATGGTAGCCTTGTTACAATTCACCAAGAAAATAATATTGTGTTTGAGATTCTCATTCTCATTATCCAACATATCCACCCTAAATTGAAGACTATGCATTTGTTGATTATAATATTTTACCACATTGATTTGATTTAATCTATCATTATCATAATATAAAAATTAACCTTCCCTTTAAGGTCAATTATTTACCTCATGAACCAGTGTATGATGGACTTTTGAAGGTCCAATTCTTCAACAATCTTGTCAACATTTTACTTTCCTTTTAAAGAACTAACTAGATTATGAAAATTCTCATTTAACTCTTATTGTTGGTTATTAGATTAAATTTTACCTTTATCCTTATAGTCATCTCTAATATTAATTTTTATATCTTTAGGGGGATTGAGATGATATGTCTTATGAGTTTCACCTAGATCCTCTTGTTGATAAACATCTTCTAGCCTAGCCCTATCTTCTTCAACTAAAATGGAATCACCCACAGTATGACCTATTACACCCTTCTTGTCTAAATATTAATTGGAACCTTAGGAGTCTTGGCCACACTCCTCAATTTTTTTTTGATATTATCACAAGTTTTAGTGGATTTAACCTCTAAAACTTTATTAATTTTAATAACTAAACTCTAGGAAGAGTTGGCCTTTTTATTTTTGTAAGCATTACAAGGGTACTTGATCCCAACCTTATTAATATTCCTAATGTCCATAGGTTTATCCTCAAAAAATTTATTTTGAGGTTGATAAATATCTATATTGAGATGAATCATGACCTTGAAGTAATTATGGACTAAAAATATAACCCCTTCATGTTTGGGAATAAGGTAGTTTCCATTTTTGTATTTCAAGATGGAGACTTATAACAAGTAAAGAATGTAAAAAGGGAGGCTCAAAGGAATAACATGCCTATAATAGTTTAATTAAATGAACAAGGACCATATTGTAACATTATACCTACCTTAAAGTGTGATTTATTACATCAAATGAGAATAAACCTTTCCAATTGGCCTAGTAGTGATTCACGGTCGAATCCATCATGTAGGGTCTCCAAGGTTTCTCCTTCATACAGAAATATCTCTTTTTCTCTTTTTTAATCTCTAGAATATTTGAATATTTTAGTTTCCTATACTAACAATCATATTATGTGAGTAATTATATCCTCCATGATTTACAATGTGACCCCATTAATTTTAATAGTTATGTCTTCATAGGTGTTATCAAAGAGAGTCAAGATATGTGTATCATGCCTTTCAATTTTTTTTCATGAATCCTATGAATCTCCAACTTGCAAGTCCTCGTAAATTATCTCATTATTCTTGACCTATTTAGGAAATTTGGGTTCAATCCTACTCAGTAACCCCATTATGATCATAAAAACTCCATAATAGGGGGGATGATACTTTTCAAAATCTAATAAGTTGTAGAACTAATGAACCCTAGGGCTATCTTTTTTCTACCATTGGTTTTAAAAACTAACACTAAAAGAAGATAAGTTGAATCTATAAACTTATCAAATATAGCAAAAAAATATTGATATGATGGTTTTACTATGTATTATATATTGATATTATTCTATATATGTCTTTGTGATTGAACATATTTATTGAGATTATTTTCATTCAGTTACTTTCACTATCTTAGGGTATAACATTTTTATGTGCACAATAATATGAAAAATAAGATGTCAAGTGAGGAATATTTGACTACATTGAAAATAGGTTTTACCATACATTAGATGGGTACTTTCCTAATTTGATAAAATTATTAATTTAAGTTCTTGGTTTTGATATAATTTCTAGATTTGGAACTAACAATTTTGTCTCACATCCACTATTCACCCCCCTATTTACCCATGCCTTAGATATTTATAGAAATGTACAAGAATTAAAGTGGGATAAAAAGGAGTAAACATGAGTTTGAAACTTGAAAAAATATAATCTATCAATAAATACACTTTTAGAGTTGTGTAAGAAGGTGATTTTGAGATATTTAGAAGTGAAATTAAAGTCAATTGATTAAAAGGTAAACATATGATTAAATTTAGGAGTCATAAAATAATTTTAAGATAGGTAATGACCTAATCTATGGGAAAGGAAGGAGAAAATTTATTGAGTGTAAGTGAGAGCCATGCTTATCCTCGGCATGTAAAAGAGAGTAGGGAATATATAAGAGGACTTACTACTTTGATGATTTTTAGAGGAGAGGTAAGGGATTAGGAAGGGAAAAGTATCACCTTAAAATTAGTAAATACATTAATATATTTTACCTAGTATATAAATGAACTCCATCCTTTTATAAACCTTTTATCCATTATTCAAATTTGGTAATGAAGCAAGATCTTGGAGGAGTATAAATATATTAAAGAAGATAGTGTCTCCGTTGTAGCTAGCCATAGTGGAAGGGATTGATGCTTTTTTTCAAGTGGAGGATACATGGTAGGAATTACATTACCAACCATTCATTTTTTCTTTTAATTTTGTCAAAATTAATCTTTCTCATATCTTCTTCATTAAAGTTTCTATGGGATTGACAAGAAATTTGGGCTTACTCCCTATTTATCTATTTTTAATTGGTTGGGCATATGTCAACCTTGTATTTTATGACCCTATAAGGGCATTAGATATGTACATCACTCATATTGTATTTCCATTTTTACAACCTTTATTTAATTGAAAATAAAAAAGTGATGATCCCTAATGTGTCTAACATGTAAGAATGTGTGTATATTATTTTTATACTAGTATTTGGGTATAAATAACTAACCTCAAAAGTCATCATATCATATTTGAAATTATAGATCAAAAAATAAGAAATTTACTTTCTATAAGTCCTACTTTTCTCATCTCATTGATTATAGACTGGGACTTGTTCAGTTGGGTATTCATGAATCTTAGAAGATCCCAAGATCTCTTTATTGTTACCTTTATGGTAGCCAAGTGCATTTTATGATTAATTATTAATTAGATTTCTTGTGCTCATGTTGGGAGGAAGGAATAACCCCTAGTTTGTAGGTTAGGCTAACCAAAATATTCACGTAGGATTACATAACATCATTTTTAAAAACTCGTCACACTTTGGCCTTATCCTTATGTAACACCCATGCTCAAATTTAGGAACTTTTTACTTCAGGTTTTCCTAGAGTAGCCACTTAATGATAATTATGGATAGGAGGTAATCTGATCATTACATTAGAATTTTAGTTTTCATTTAGAGTGCTTAGAGATATGAATTATTGCTCTCCCTTCTCATATTATAATTATTGTGTTGGCTATTGGGATATTTTTTTTAAAAAAATTATTTGAAAAGTGAATGAGGATGTGTAATTATTATACAAGGCATGTATTTTATGAAATTAAAAAATAAGTTAATCAAATATGTGTTTTATGCTTAAATAATTTCATTAATTTTATCAATATAACATCATTGAAAAGTGTTTGTATTTTGATTAATGTTTTATAAAGAAATTACAATAGGTATAACTACATGAAGTTATAAGCATGACATGCAAGGGAATAAAGGCCTTCAAATATAAATGGAAAAAGTAGGATCTGATGAAAGTGTTCTTATAAAATGATAAAATATACCACATGGATAAGAAGGTATTCCCAATGGTCTACCTTCCATGAAGATTGCTTGAATTTTGCCTATAGGTAATGTGTTACCTTACTCTATAAGGAAAATTCACCTATTATTTTTCACACCACATTTTTTATTGAACCACTTCAAAGGCAATAGGATTAGTATTCCATACTATTTACTCATGTTTCTTGAAGACATAATCCTAAATTTTAGGAAAAACAATCAATTGATACAATCAATCAATGATTAATCCTTCCTCTCACTAAATGGGAAATCCCCATGAAAAGTTAGGAAATCCACATGGTGGATAGTAGAAAAGAGAAAATATATGAAAAGGACATTGTTTGTAAGGGTAAAAAATTTAGGGCCTTTCCTTCCACCCACATAAATCATCCATAGGAGTGAGGAAGAATGAAAAGAGAAAGGCTCATGATCCATCTCCCCAATAAAAAATCTCTAGTAAGAAAGTCAACATGAGACTTCAATTTCAATAGGGTATGGAGAACCCCAATTTTTAAAACCACAAGTTTAAGGTGGTAGAAGTATGTAGGAAAGATGAGGACCCAACCAAGATTACAAAGGGCCTTAGGTAGAATATCACCAAGTTACATGAAAATTTGTAGAGATTAAGTAGGTAGATGGTTTCAGACATGAAATAATAGAACAAGTTTAAACCAAAAATTGATGAATTGAGGGAAGGGACTAGTGAATAGCATATGTAGGAAAGGGGTAAGCCAAAGGGAAACCTTAAAGGAAAGGAAATCCTCATCATTTCCATAAGGATTCAAAACATAAATAAATTTAAAACATCGATGAAAAATACTGGAGTCTTGATGGAACAAAGCAAAAACATGGTGGAAGGCTAGGGGGCTAAAACAAGAGGGATGTTGAGTAGCAATGCAAAGAAACTGATCGGTGGTAGTATGAAGGAAAGGCAATATGAGGAAATTTAGTATGGATTATGTCTATGTGGTTTGGTCTAGGTCCCTTTTGCTGATTTTTTGCTAAATATTTGCATCTGATAGGCCTAGTTTGTATTTTTCATGCTAAACAATGGTTTTTAGGTCCTTGTAAAAGTCAATTTTAACTAATCAAATAAAAATAATAGGTATAAATATTATGAAAAAATTATTAATGGTCTAAAGAACCCATACATTGTCTGAATAATTATATTAAATTAAACCCCCTAATATTTCCAAATTTCATTTCATTAAATACTAAACCTCATCACAATTCCATAACATCTCAAATAATATAAAAGGGACTCATGAAACTCCCAGAATCATTATGTTAAGTTAAATTATTTTATATAGTTTACCTTGGAAATAAAGTACATTTTTTGTAATTAATATTTGTATTATTAAAGGAAAAAATATCTAATATAATTCTATTATGTTCTATGGATTTTTATTAATATTTATTGGTTTATTTAGAATTTTAATAGTCTTTGGTATTTTTATACTATTTTTAAAAAATAAGGTCCAAAAAATAATATGATTCCATTTTTAAATATTAGTACTCACCATAATTAATATGATTTTTTACCCTTGTAGATTGGACATATTAATTAATCAAATTTGCAAGGGTAAAAAAGATTTTGCATCTTGTAAGAGTCCAATATCCCTTATAATATTTTTGTGAGGTATGAAAGTAGAAATATAATATTAGGAAGATAAGAAAACTAAAACCAATTATTTTTTTTGGGTTTTTTAATCTCCATGAAGACCAAAAGAATCTACTAGAGGTCCTAGGGACTAAAAAAGGAAAAAATCCAAAACTGGTTGAGAAGCTATAGGGAAGTCTCTCAGGGTGGGGAAGGGGGGTTTTATTGCTTTCCCAAATGGTTCAATGATTACTAATATCTTCCCAACATAAATTTTGTGTCAAGTAATATATTTCCATTTTTAAAAATACATTGGAGTTCCTACTTTACTGCAATGATGTAGGTATGTAGCCATAATAGTGAATGTTGCATGATAAAAATAGTATCACTATAAGTCATAAATAATTACTATATAAATTATTTAATGATAATTTATTAGATAAAATTAATATCATTATTTATATATAGATAATAAAATGATAATATATCTAAATAAATATAATTGTAGACATTTTATAGGTTATTATACCTATTACCTGCATGCATTTGTAAATACGTAATTTATTGTGGATGAATTTTTAATGTGTGGGTAAGTTGAGAGGCTCAAAAAGATATTTTTTTTTATGGATAAATGAAATTATAGGCCTAGGCTCCATGAAATTAAATGTGAAACAAAATATTTTTTATGGTTTGTAGGTCACAATTCTCACAAAAGGCAAATTTTTTATTAATTCTATTTCAAATTTTGATTTCAATTTATGAATAATTTAATGATAGACACATAACTCAAATAATTTTACCTTAGTGAGCATATATATTTTGATTTATTATTATATACAATTTATATAACTAATAATACACATGAAAAACATATGAAATTGCTCAGTGATCATTGAAATACCAAGTCAAATTTATAAAATAATTAACAAATAATTAACAATTATATAAACAAATAAATTTCATATATACATATAATTAATAGTAAGATAAACCTAAGCATTTATTAAATTTATTATCCTTTAAAATTATTATAGGCTCATGTTTTACATTTCTATGTTTGAATTAATTATTTATTTTTATTGTAAAAAAACATTACATAGAAAAGAAAAGAGTTGAAAATGAATTTAAACACAATGAATTAATTGTTAGAACATGTTTATAGTCTAGATAAATAATATATTACATTAAAATGTACACTAATTTAATTTTTTGGAAAATATAATAAATTATCATCAAAACTATACAATTTGGTATAAGATCCTTAGTCCTAGTGTCTTATTCCTACTTTACCTTATTTGGTAAAATTATATATTGATCATATTTATTGGAATATTTTGACCATAAAATAGGTATATAATTAATCCCAAAACACTCCAAAATTTATAAATATGTATCTTTTAAATCATGTATACTATTACTCACTACTCACTTAACATTTCTTCTAAAATAAATTGAGAATAATCTCCTAGATAAAACTATACACTATATGGATATATATTGGAAAAACCTGTACACCTACAATTTTGCTACTTTTTATTTTAAGGGTCCATTAACCCACTACCATGAATATTTCACCCTTACTCTTATTTTTTTGCATTATCATAGTGAGAAATTATGTTCAGGTTATCCTATGTTAGCCTATATATAATATCTAATTTATCCATTTAGTATCTAGAAGATATAATAAATAATGATCAAGAATATTAAAAATATAACCCAAAAATAAATAACCACACATTACTCATGAAAATACTCATATAATCTTATAAACTTGCCAAATTTACATTCTATCTTTAATTCTATATATTTCAGTTGTGCCAAAAGGGGGCATTAGACTTCATGTAGTTGTATCATCATTTATGGTTGTTCCTCACTAATCTTGCCCTAAGATCTAGGCATAAGGTGTTAGTTCATTAGTGTGTTTTTATTTTGGATTTTGTTTTCCTCCATTAAAACAATACTAATCTCCCCTTATCATATTATTATGTTCACATAAACCATCAAGGATTCACCACACCAGGTGTGGATTAGATTCCAAAATAAAAATGGATTGAAATTTATAGAGCATGTGAGAAGAGAGAGAACAATGGAAGTGAAAATGTTAGAGTAAAACTATCATGACTTATAAACTATTTAAATTGTAGGATAATGTAGTAATTAATATACACTAAAGGTCATCTATGACAAGTGTCCATCTAAATCATGACAAACTCCTCAAATTGGCATAGAGACTCTTCAACTAGCCTTATTGAAATTGCCTTCACGATGAAACATTTTTGGACCACTCAAAACTAAAATAGGAAGGCTTGACACATATGAAATATCTTTGGGATGTTGGAAATAATCTATGATAGTCATCAGATACTTCCTTAATTGATATCCTTCCTCTTGACACTTTTGTTCACTATCTACAGTCATTCATTGATCTTCTAGGCCTCATTATTTATATTTATCACCTAAGTGAATTTTAGTTTCTCAAAAAAATACATTGAATAGGTGTTATAAAACCTACTTAAATTACCTTCTACTAATTATTTACACCTTAAATAGATCTAAAATCAGACTTCTCATCTTCTCACTAGGCAATCACTTTGTCTTTTCACTACTTGTCTAATACCACCTATGATAAATGAATCAACAAAGGTGTTTATATTCTTATTTGATGTTATGAATGAGTATAGTTATTTATATTGAGTCCCTAAAAACCTTTTACATTTATTTTCACTTAATAATTCATTTCTATACCTATAGAACACCCAAAACTTGTACAATAACCTAAATTTTACCCTACCATACAAGAGGTAGTACAAACCAAATGGATGCCCAAGATATTGAGAGAGCCTTAAACAAGTTATAAACAATTTATAAGCCAAATTAGCCCCTCTAATTACATCTCCTTTCATATTTTCTCCATCAGGTCAAAACCAAGGTCTTATGAGGGTTTTAGGAGGTTTTGCTGCTTAGGGATGATTCCTAAAAGCCATATGTCTATCACCTAAAACAATTAAAGAAATTTAGAGTTCATGAACCTCATCAACTACACCTAGATACCTTAGGTACCATTTAATTTTTTTGTATATATATGAGTGTTTGAAAAAGGTATCTCAAGCTTTCTCCTACATTTTAAAAGGTCTGCCATAAAATTGGGTCAAAATAACTAACTAGTGTAACTCCCTACAAAAAAATTTCTTAAATAAACCTTATATATCCCCTTAAAGTATCTAAAATAGACTATAATGTTCATATGGTACTATAATTGAAGCTAGACCCTTGTAGGGCTTAGCTCTAGTTCTAGGCCTAATAGGCCTGATTGTGCCTAACTACCCATTACCACCTCTGAGTGCATCTCAAGACTGTGAATGATTCTAAACCTTTTTTAATTTTTATAATAAACATCAAAAACCAATCCATAGTGTTTCAAGACCTATCATCTCATACCCTTCTTCATTCACACCCTATGCTTGTAGATTAAACTATTTGGGAGTGCCCTCTATCTAAGACAAAAGAGGGCATCTTGTAACATCCCCATTAGGGTCTTACTAAAAATACCAATTATTTTTTAGTTAAACATATACCAAAAATATATTACACCCCAAAAATATGTGGAGACCATATTAAATATTCAAAGCATGGTAATAACAAAATAGCATATTACATCACATATCATTAATCTCTAATATCATTAAAGCACATCAAAATGTAAATATAACAAGTACTTATATTAACACAACCACATTTAAAACAATCTATTGGCACCAATATAAAAATAAAATAATAAGTAATTACAACTCTTCATTAGAATATTCAATAATAAGTACAATTTAACGCAATTAACATATAAGATACATGGCTCCCCTAAATCATAATTCCCAAACTAAAGTATTTGTGGCAATCTCAAGTGTCATCACGATATGTAGTACTATTATGGCTAGGGAGATCATAATCTAAGTATTTTTTCACACCAACCATGGACCAATGATCCCACACAATAATGTTTTTAGTAAATGGCCCTCCCTTCATTGATGATTAGATAGTGATCATACGAGAATCTAGACAGACAAGCAAGTGCATATGTGTTGTATGATTCCAAAAATAAAACATGTAGTGTATCATATAAAATCATTATATTGCAAGATGTTGTAAAAACATGTGAATCATACTCATGAAATGATAATGTCTCACTAAACTTACTTTGGCCCAAAGTTTTATGAATAATAAATAATAACAATCTATAGATCAATCAAATTCATACACACCTCTTGATTGGATTGCCTTCATCTAGCATTGTAATGATAGTAATCTAGTGAAGTGCACTTCACTCATTACTCCATATCAATAATGTAGATTGGTCAAATAAAATTTAACCGTAAGATTCATATAATTTACATCCTAATAGTAAACACATCATAAAATAAGCTAAACATAGGAGTAATCAAAGTGTATACACCCTAAATTAGTCAAGCAACCACACATATCATGTATTTGCATAGTAATTTCATAGGAGACTATAAATAAATAATATGAGTCTTATTCACATCTAGCCATGTCATTTTATCTGATTTGCCTTGGTCTTGTTTCATATCTTAGACACTTCTTTTACCATTCCCAATCATTCATAACCTTTCAAACTTAACCCTTACTATCCTAGGTCACTCTTTCCAAGATTATTCCATCCCCCCAAGTCCTAGACCCTTCGAACAACAATACCAAAATAAGACTATAGCACTGAAACCTAGGGTGTCCAATTTTTGACATTGTTGTCCAAGTGCAAATTTGATTCCAATGGTTAGTTTCTCCTACAAGATGAGTCTTACCCCTTTTATTTACTTCATTCTTAAGTTTTCTAATGTTGACCAAATTCAAATAAAACTCCCAAATTTAAAATAATGATTCTCCTATATAAAAAACTACACAAGGAATTTTATATCTAACACTTACTACTTTAGCACATTAGACATAATAAAAATTAGTCAATAGTATAGCTCAACTTCTTTGCATAACACATAAACATGCATGCCTGATCAAGGAAGGGCCTAGGGGAAATTCATTCTTGCATATATCATGCATGTTGATTATGAACATTTCTTAAGAGAGAACTATATCAGATCTAAGACCCTAGCTTGAGGGTTAATGTAGGCAATAATCAAAATACTGAGGGTTGTTGGATGTGTGATCATTCTTCCCCTAACCTAGTTTTTACCCCTTTTAATTATGATGTATTCATTATTTTCATGTGTGTACATGAATATAGGTGTTGATGATTGAAATAGACCTATAACAAGCTTTGACAACTTCGCACCCCTAAAATGTGGTACATAGGCTCATATTGACTAGATGAACAAAACCTAAAAAGATAAGATCCTCAGGATAATAACAGAAAATGGGAGCCTAACATGGATTTCTTAGATTCTTTTTTCTTAACTACTCCCATTTGGGTTAGACTCCCTGGTTTCCCTTTAGAATTTTTGCATGAGGACATTTTTAAAGGTATTGCCAGTTCTTTTGGTGAATTGGTGGCATTGGATAATGAAACGGCTTTTAGAACCAAACTTCAAAGTGCCAGACTTTATGTAGTGGCAGACCCGAATCATCTCCTAGAAAAGGTGGAACTAATATCCAAGCTTGATAAAAAACTCAAGATTTTTTTTTTGAAGATTTGCCCAACTCTTGCTATGCTTGTAAGAAACAGGGGCATTTGGTTAAAAATTGTCCCTCCAAAAGAAAAAATTATCCTAGTAGTGTTTAGGATGGGAAAAAAACTAAGGTCCAGCAAAAGAAATTTTGGAAACCCAAATAAGATCACTATCAAGAATAGAAAAATAATGAATATTCTAAAGCTATACATGCTGAGGCAGATAAAGAGCCTTCTTTTGAAGATTCTAATGCTCCACATGTTGAGGTGGATAAAGAGCGTTCTTTTGAGAAAGTAAACTATGAGAAAGAAGGATATGGTTTGCAATCAGATACCATAATATCTAAACAAAGAATTGATGATCTGACAGATATATCAAAACAAATCATTTTCTATCGAAGGATAGAAGATCGATGGAGAGATGTAGATGACAAAATTGTGCTGGAGGAAGGTGAATTCTTGGCTGAAGATGGAAATAAATCAGAGGAGGGAGATCTTATTTTTTCTCAGTCCAGGGAGATCCAAGTGTTATCTCAGGCTAATAATGATGTTCCTATGGATGAGCCTCCTTCCCTAGAAGTTGTGAAAGATAATGGAGAAAATTCAAAGCATAAACTAGACCAAAGAAAAAGGGTTGAAAAAAAGATCAATACTAAGGGGGTAGAAACTAGAAGCAATAAAATAGATCAGTAAAAAAGAGTTGAACAACATTCTAAGGTGAAACCGGATGTTGGTTCCCTAGACAAAACTAGAAGAAGATCCACTAAGAAAATCAAAGAGTTAGAAAGTATGCAAAATATTGCTAATGGTAGGTAGGCAACTATTCTGGATTTTACCCCTAAAAAATAGATACAAAGATTATTATTTGGAAAATTAGGGGGCAAAATAACACTCATAAATTGGATATTGATGTTGTCCCTGTAAAAGCTGATTTTGATGCTACTCTTCAATATGTTTTAGGACTGCTTGTCCTGGTGGCTGTTAATGCTTTATCTTTTTTGATTTTGTTAAAGGGTTTCAGGGTCCCTTCAAAACCTACTTTTACCATAATCTAAAACAGTAGGAAGGACTATAACACCAAACACTATGGTGTCTTATTTTTGATGCTCTTTTCCAATCAAAAAATAAATCATAGATTTAGATTCTTGATAGTGTCTTAGTCCTACTCCTCCACTTCTAGCCTTAAAATCCTTCATTTCAGTCTAAAACCAGATAAGTTTATTTATATTTCTCTTGCATAATTATCTATTAAAATCTATATTTTTCCCTATTAAGCTAGATTTTTCCTATTATTCCAAACCTTAATTATTTAGGATCTAAACACTAGATTACTAAAAATAATAAAGCATTTGGTAAACCTAACTTATTTCAAACAAATTTAAAACCTTAGGTACCCTTAGGGTTTTTCCTTCATATTTTGTACAAAAAATTATTTTATAAATTCTTTATTTTTATATTAATTTTTGTGTAATTATTCTATTTCAAACATATTTGTAGAATTTAAATTATAGCCATAATTTTCACAAATACTAAAACCCTAGCTCAACACCCTATATTTCAAAACTAGGTCATCAAACATGAAGCCTTTCCTCGCAAATTTTAAAAAACTATTTTGGAATTTTTGCAAATTGATTACCTTGTCAAAAATAAATTCAAATTTTCAAAATTAGTAGTTTCTTGTGCAAAAATATAATTTCCAAAATTCTAATTTATGTATAAATTTTTGCGCATTTATCCTATTTCAAATAATGTTTAGAATTTAAAATTATTGCATAATTTTCAAAAAATTCTAAAACACTAGATTTCCAAACTATGTCCTCAAACCCCAAGTTTCCCTCACAAATTTTATAAATTAATTTTTAAATTTTTGAGAATTGTTTAGTGTGCCAAAAATATTTTCAAATTTTATAAATTAGTAGTTATTTTGTGCAAAAATTCAATTTCAAAATTCTGATTTTTGTATCAATTTTTGTGCAAATTATCTTATTCAAATTAATTTTATAATTTAAATTATAGCCTTAAGTTCTAAAATTCTAGCTCAAAACCCTAGATTCCTAAACTAGGTCCTCCACCTTAAAACCATTCATCCTTGCAATTTATAGAAATTAATTTTGAATTGTTTATAAATTGTTTAGATAGTCACAAATATTTTCAAAATTTCCATGTTAGTAGTTATTATTTCATTTATTTTATTAATAGTAATTTTTCATATTCTTTAAGGTGAAAGAAATAAAATGGCCACTAAGGTACTTCTTCCCTCTCATCCCATAGACAAATTTTTTATTTTTTTGCATGATTATGATAATGTGTGGACAATTTTGAAAAATTGCACATTAGCTAAAAATGTGGAAAATGATTTTATTTACAATGAAGCTAATTACTATTATTTCAATGAGGAATATCATCATGCATATGGTAGTGATAGTGAAGAAAAAATAGATGCATCTTTTCCTCTCAAACCTATCTCTTTCATCCCTTCTTCAAAATAAAATACTTTTGATAAATGGAAAAAATACTTATCGCCTCATTCTCCTATGCATAATGCACAAAATGAACAAATTAGTCATTCACTTTAAAATAAACCTCCAATAGGTGATATTTTACTTTCATGTGAACCTTCTCTCTCTCTCTCTCTCTCTCTCTCTCTCTCTCTCTCTCTCTCTCTCTCTCTCTCTCTCTCTCTCTCTCTCTCTCTCTCTCTCTCTCTCTCTCTACTACTATGTTTAAAATATAACAATATAAATTCAATAGAACCAAATTACCAAAGCATAGTTCAAATATGCATCTCATCCTCTCAACTCTACTTTATTAGAAGATTGTTCAAATGATAACTCTCTTACTCTTACTCTCATATTTCACATGAAAATAATTCATGTCTTTCATCCATGGATAACATAGATGCACATGATATTCCAATGTTGAATGATAATTTATTGCATATTCGAAAAGAACTCAATCCTTCTATTACACCTCTCCCTAGCAATGATGGAAGTGATAATGAATATGATAGTGAGCATGATAATGAATATGAAAATGAGAGTGATTATGAATAATATTACATATATGATAATGATGATGATAATTATGCACATAGTGAAGAAGAATATGCATCTCATGTTTCTAACTCTTCTCTCACTCCTCTCAAACACAATACACTACTAAATGTTTTTTCTACTTATATGAATTATTCTATTTCAAATAATGCACATGTTAATTCTAATAGCACATATTTTACTCAATTAGAATGTGACACACTAAAACATAAAGATACCAATGAATCCCCCAAGCCACGCCTCACTACAATAGAACCTAGTTCTCACCCTTCACCTAAAGATAATGGTAGCCCACATCCCTATAATAAGGTCCAAATTACCATTACTCCCAAGCTTCAAGTGAGCATGCCCCCTCTTTATGATCCAACTATAAAATGTAGCCTTTCCATGTCTAAAATTAACAGTCAAATTCAATGATTAAATAAACCACTTCAAGATACTAATGTACCATCCTAGGAGATCATCTCTTTGATGCATGTAGTGTGTGAATTACAACATAGAGTACACCTCCTTACCTTTGAAAACAAAGCTTACAAGCCTTGGATGGATGCCAATAATCTAGACGGTAACCCTATTCTAAAAATATTCATAAAAGCTTTATTGCCTAAGCATTTCTAGATACCATCATTACCTCACTTTGATGGAACTAGAGATCCATTTGTACACCTTCAGGCCTTTTAGAAGGCTCTACCATCTAATGCAAGCCCATTGATTTTAATTAAGTTATTCTAGTAGACATTAGTGGGGGAAACATAGAATTAATTCTTGTGAACTATGAATTTGACTAAGAAGAGGAGATTAGTATGGTGTTAGTGAATGAAAACAAATCAAAAACATACTAAGCTAACAACTTCAAGGATAGTTACTAGGGTGATCTTTGTAACAAAAAAAATAACAAAAAAAATTAAAAGTTAAGGAAAAAAACAAGAATTCCTTCACCTTCCTTATATGTTCCAAATGCATTTTTAGTAGTCACTTGCTCAGCTTTGTGTTTATGAAGTCCTTGGTAATGGAAGCTTGGCTACCTCCATCTCTCCTTGGCACCTTTGGCTTGTATCTTTGCTTGGCTTGTAATCAATTTTTCATGGTAACACTATTTTGATTAAGCTTCATAATCAATTATAAATTATAACTTTGCATAATCATGTGTTAAAATTCATGTGGTAAGGCCTCCTATTTATAGATTTTTGCAAATGTCTAGAATCAACCTCAATCATCCATATCAAGATTGAGATATGTGGCTAAAGATTAATCCAATTATCCAATTAAAATTGATAAATAGGATCATCAATATTTGGGATAGAGTAGAAATTAAGAGGCATGGAGATCTTTGATGAGGCATGTTAGGCATGAATCTTGATATTTGTGGCATTTATGGCCTAGGGATGTCTTCTCAAGAAATGAGGTCACTTGATGATGCAAATATTCTATAATCATTTCCAAAACAAATTATCAAACAAGTTTCCATGGAATTATTAATTATTCCTATAATTTGGTTTAATTATCTCTTAAGCATGATTATGTACTTTGTGCACAAATTACTCAAATTGATCAGAATGCCTTGTTATAGGTCCAAAATTTGACTAGATTGGAATTAGAAGCCAATTTCAGATGCATTAGATATATTATCCCATTTATGATGTTATCAACATCAAATAACAAAGGCACACATCTTGTACAAGATATTTGATAAGAAAGAGCAATCCAGAGCACCCAGGTGCAAAATTAGCATTTTGAATTGAAATGATCTCATCAAAGTTAGTTGGACCATAAATTGCATTCCCCCATTTAATAATACTATAGCCAATATCAACACTTTAATATGCTAGTTTCACATTATTTAGCATGTTTTAGTGTTTTTAGGCCAATTTGTGCACTTTAGGTGGAAATTGGTCAAAAGCTTAGTTGGAGGTTATTGGTGGCCAGATTTAGGTGTCTACAATTATTTCATCTACTCCCCATTGGTTCATTACACACATATGATGACTTATATGAGGAATTTCTTAGATATTACATCGCAAACACGAGCCCTTGTGTTACATGAGACATTTACCACACTACATCAAAATTCTTTAGATCTAGTTAGTGAGTATATCTTAAGATTCAAGGCTCACATGTTAAGATTGTTATACAAGATAATAGATCTAGAGATTCAACATATATTTATTAATGGGATTAGATAACCTCTACTCAAGCATTTACTATATTAGATAAAGTCTTCTTTCAAACACTTGTGTTATATAATTTTATCTCTAGAAAAGAAATTAGGATTGATTGAGGTAGATTTAATTGATTAGATCACTCTATATTTTATAGTTGCATCTTCATATAAAACTCCTAGTACTTAGCATATACCATGTCCTAGATAAGATAGGAAACCATAACTAGAAAATAAACTAGTCAAGAATAAAGAGCCATCTTCTAGAGTACAACCTATAGTCTACACTATAGAGAACAATACCAAAACACCACTATAATTTGATTCAAAGTGGGATAGTTCATCTTCCATATTATGAAAATGACTAGACAAGAGGTTGATCACATTACCTTCTAATCATCGATGAGATCCACATCTCTTACATAGATAACCACATCAACATTTTTTTACTATCATCATATCCATGGACATAGAGATAATGATTGTTTTAGACTCAAATATTTCATTAATAGATGTGTTGATAATTGTATCATAGCATTCACATAGGTGTAATAGATATCTCCTCCATTATTGAACCCTAGATCTCATTCCTCCATGACTCAGTCATCCCAGGACATTCCTTTATATAAATCATCGATTACTCATTGTGAGCACAATACAAGTTTCAGGACATAATATCATAGGATATCTCCTATTCCACCACCTCAAAAGTTTGGAAAACTAGTACAACAACAACAAACTACATATAGCATCATAGTCTAAGGGATACATAGTGCAGTTCCATATACATATCCAACAGAGTCATAAGCACAACAATAAAGTACTGCTCATGAGAAATATTCACTATGGGAAGATTTTTATGGTCCTATCTCACGTCTCAACCCACTATGGTTAAGATTATATGAAATTCCATCACATGTCATAGTTCCATCTTGATCTATTGTTTAGTCATATACATTATAGTAGAGGCCACAAGGTGTTATTTCACATAGAAACCCACTATGATTACAAATAGACGAGCCTCTTCCATAGCATCTAGTTTTAGCTACATGACTAATAAAGTTAAATTTTGTAGAATCTTCACACATAGCAATAATTATCACTCAAAAGATAGTATCAGATACTGAGGACATTCCTACACATCATGAGGATTATGGGCACTTATTTAGTTGGCTGATAGGGTTTAGATAGTGATACAACACATAATAATATAATGTACAATCATACTAGTATTAGTTCATAAGCTTCACTTGGTAGGGAAATGATGGACCCAAAGGTATAGCTAACATTTGTATTCTTGAGCCACACTTCGAGAGGTAATATGCACATAGTGCTATCTTACATCCCCCTACTAACAACTAACATTCTTGGTTCCAAATAGCCATCCCTAGCTAAACCAACTTATCCAAATATAGACCTTACCATTATCCTACTTTTTCCAATTCCAAACCAATTCACTCTACCAAATCAATTTTACAAACTACAAAACCACCAAAATTTTTCTTACATATAATAAAAAATTAGACCTAAACAACACATCCAAACATATCATGAACAATTAAATCACATCCCAAATGCTATCTTACCAAACATATAAAAACCATCAAACCACATATCCCAAGTACTATTTTACCAAGCACATGTAAATTCAAAATCAATACCATATCAACTACTTCTAATCAACAAATTGCACCAAGTTTAACAATATATTTCAAATCTCTTAACCTGGAACACATGAGTCAAAAACCAAAAACTAATATATATTTATATATATAATTTTTCTAATACATACAAACTATATCAAATACCATCAATCTTGAATGGGTGTCATGCCCTCACTCCTAATCTCACTTTCTCCTTAGTACCAGTCCCATAATATAGTCTCATTTTGGACATCCCCTTTCCTCCTTAAGCTCCTGAGTGCCTCTTATGTCAACTATATCTCTCTAGTAACTGATCATGATCCTCATGAAAGTTAACATACCACCTCTACAAATCTATGTTCTCATCTATAATCTATGTACTCATTGATCCATAATTAGGAGGTATCCTATGCTTATCTCACTCTACCCTTATCTCATCTCTTTCTCCTATTGCATTAATATATTCAACTATAGATATAGAATCCCTATCAAATAAATGAGCATAAATGTCAATTGTAACTATCACTTGATATATCAAACCCTCCTCCATAGCATCATCAAGAACATGTTGTGTGAGCTCATAAAGTGTAGACTCAATGATGGTCTCCCAAAACCCATCATATCCACCTCCTACCCTAGCCTATGCTTGATATTAAGCACCTTCCACTCTACTTGCACTCAAAAATTACAACACTACATTAGACATACATTTTCAAAACAAACTAGAACATGTGCAAAATTGAAATTGTATGCAACTCAAATATAAATGATACTTACCTCCCATCATCTAGATTGGAGCTCGGTCCTCATACTTAGGGGCATACCCTACACCAATAGGATATAATGGAGCCCACCAATGCTTTACCCATCATGTAGTAAATGCCTTTGTGCATCTAACATCATCTACATTAAGAATATCTATATCTGTATCTCATGAATCCAAAGGCAATGGTAGTAACTCAACCTTAGTAGGTCTATCATGATCTCTTACTCTCTCTAGTGCTTATGCACTCCTCACCCACACCCATACTAATAGTGGAACATCTTATGGAACCCCAAATTATCTAGTCACACACTCACATAGAAAGTGCTCATACACTCCAGGCCAATGGTCATGTAGCCAATAACTAAACCTAATATAATGCAACTGCACTTCATCCTTGGGCCACCTAGAAAATCCTCTATAGGGCCTCCATATGATATCCTAAGTCACCATTCTATCTAAAACTCATCTATAGTGATCCATCCCAAGAGACTTGATAGCCAATTAACTCAGCCACCACTCCTCATAGGGTTGTGGAGGTGCCCACCTCTCTCTTAGTAATCCCAATGGCCAGACAATTTCTATGTGATCATAGGCCCAAAAATGCCATAAAGTAGCCACACATAGACCACCAATGAATGCCTCCTGAGTAAACCTATATATATCTTTGTATAAGTGGACAAACATAGGCTTAACCCATGATAACACAATACCATATACCTCTAAACTATGTATAATCCTATGCATCCTACATGTAATCAATACACTACTCTTATCCAGTGAAACAAAAGAAGAAAACAACACTACCAACCACTTCCACAAATGCAACACACTTGATCAAACAATAAATGATAATAGTACATCACTATCACTACATCTCCTATGTATGCTTGAAGACACACTGACAAAATACAAGGATGCACAATCAATGGCATCCGCACCCATATCATTCTGTAAAGTCACATGGCATCTACTAATATGAAAATGTAAAATATGGTACATATCTTATAGAGTAATAATTATTTCTCCAATAGGAAGCTAGAAACTAAAAGTGTTTGTATTCCACCTCTCACACAAAGCAGTAATCAAATGCTTATCCCAATGCATATTATCTAGGTCACACACATAAACTAGCCCTGCTCTATCCATCACAACCCTCTCATCAACTGATAAAATAAATATTATTAGAGTCTCCATAACTTGGCCTATACAAAATTCCCTCATCCATACCTTGCCTTGTACAACACCAAAAAACAACATATATGTTAGCCACTTGTGTTCAAATAAATAGCCAAGATAAACAACAATAGGTCAAACATCAATATCCCAAAAAACAACACCTACATCAAGTTCACCATGAAAAATCAATTACCAAGCAAAATTATATCAACTAAATTAAGCATTAGCCCAAAAAATCTAGCCTCTAGGATAACAGTGTTGAGTACAGGACAACAACATTGGATAGAAGTATTTCAACTTGGATAGCAGTGTTGGGACTAGTGGAAATTTTTGTAAAAACACCATTTTTACCATAACATGAGCCCCATAGCTCTATTTTAAAAACCAATTTGTTTCTCAGAATCATGATAATAACACATTTAACATCAATCAAGCCTTACTCTCTTACTACATCATTTGAATACCATGGCACACACATATATATACCTCTCTTATACCCAAACATACAACTTGATCCTCACCAATAGAAACTTAAAATTTCATACAACTTTGTCCTCACCAATCAAAGTTAATTAAAGTTTCAAAATAACTCAATCTAAAAAATCAATCAACTTCTCATATCAATCCAAACTATACCAACCTTGTTCCTAGCCTTATGCCACTAGTCATCACTTTTGGCTCAACCTCCTCTATTGTAAATTTCACCCCTCTCCCCAAAAGGGGGGAATCATTCATATTATTATTATTATTATTATTATTATTATTATTATTATTATTATTATTATTATTATTATTATTATTATTATTATTAGTATTAGTATTATTATTATTATTATTAATATTATTATTATTATTATTATTATTATTATTATTATTATTATTATTATTATTATTATTATTTCTACACTTACCCATCACACCTATCCACTCTCATAGTTAAATACACCTTGGTTCTCACACCTCTTACATTCAAATTATTAGATTCAACTCAAATTGGTTAAAACATACAGTGATTTAAATTACATGGGTCACTCAACATGGTTTTTACACCTCCAAAATCTAGATTATTAGCATTACTTAGTAAATATTGGTCAAGATTATATAGTGATTCAGTTTATGTGGGTCACTCAGAATCACTTGGACATCTAGAGGGATATACCATCAATTTATACATATGTAGACTATAAAAATACATTAGTTTAGATTATATGGACTCATAGTGACTTCAATATAGACTCAGACTTAGATACCAAATTTGGGGGCATTTACATTACTACACATCTTGTACATACACCTTCATATAGTATGACATAATTACAAGACTAGTTAGCAGATTATAGGCATAGTATAGAGCACATTATTTTGATCTCTAGTTTTACACATGGGACATAGCATGATAGATCATGGAACATGTGGTTATAAAAATTTCTAGATTATCTAGATGCATCACTCACATACTAGATTTGGGTGCATGACATAGATGATCATGTTCTTTAGCATCTAAGATTATACAGATTAGAATGGCAAGATAGGTCATTTTATTCTTACACATTTACCATTATTTCAAATATCACCCATACATACCTAGGTTATCAATAGGTTAGACCGTATGATCATTTTTAGTGGTTGGTCCATAGCATTACCTAGACCCAAGAGTTTGTGTGTGATAGAGGGTAGATATTGGTTTTGGACCTTTGGGCATTTCTCATTTCTAGTTCATATTATTCAGAGTGGGGGCATGATAGATCTTACTCTTCATAGCATATATATTCTATACTCACATTCTAGATTACGTGAATTTATGTGGGATAGAGGGTAGACATTGTTTTTGGGCCTCCAAGCATTTATCATTTCTCATTTAGATTCAATACAAGGGGCATATATTATATGTATTCCTTCTTTCTCCATGCACTATTTAGATTTAATATAGGGGCATCCATTATAGGGATTCCTTCTTTTTCTAGGCACTATTCAGATTTAGTATAGGGGGCATCTATTACATGGATTACTTATTTATCCAAGCACTATTCAATTATCCATCCACTTGGCCAAGAAAATGGATCCTTTTTCAATGAAGTTATCTCCATACAATTAAGTTTAGGTACACATCTTTTTTATTTCTTTTACTCTAGTACTTCACTTTATTGCATCACTAGATTAAAAAGAAGGCAAATGTATACACCCTGAATTGGTCAAGAAACCACACATATCATGTCTTTTCATAATCCTTTCATAGGAGACTCTGATTGGAGAATATGAGTCTTAGTCATATCTAGCCATGTCATTTTATCTAATTTGCCTCAATTTTGTTTCATATCCTAGATACCTCTTTGACCATTCCCAATCATTCCTAACCTTCCAAACATAACCCTTACTATCCCAGGTCACTCTTTCTAGGCTTATTCTATCCCCCAAGTCTTAGACCCTCCAGAAAACAATGCTCAAATAAAACTAAAATTTTGAAATCTAGGGTGTCCAATTTATGGTGTTGTTATCCAAGTGAAAATTTGATTCCAATGATCAATTTCTCCTGCAAGATGAGTCTTACCCCTTATTTTTTATTTGTTCCTAAATTTTCTAATGGTAGCCAAATTTGAATAAAACTCCTAAATTTGAAATAATGAGTCTCCTATATAATGAATTACACAAGGAATTTTTTAACTAATACTTACTATTTTGGCACATTAGACATAATAAAAATAAAGCAATAGTATAATTCAACTTCTCTACATCACATATAGACTTGCATGCTTGATCAAGGAAGGGCCTAGGAAAAATTTATTCTTACATCTATCATGCATGTTGATTATACATTTTCCCTAAGGAATAACTACATTAGATCTAAAACCCTAGTTTGAAGGTTAATGTAGGCAATAATCAGAGTAATAGGGGTTCTTGATTATGCGATCATTCTTATCCTACCCCAATTTCCCCCCCTTAAGATTTTGATGTATTTATGGTTTGCATGTGTGTAGATGAATATAGGTATTGAATATTTAAATAGACCTACAGTGAGCTCTAATGACTTATAACCCCAAAAAGTTGGTATACAGGTTCATATTGACCAAGAGAACAAAACCCAGAAAGATAAGATCTTCAAGACTATAGTGCCAGGAAGGATTATAATGCTAGACACCAGGGTGTCTTTTTTTATGCTCCTATCAAATCAAAAAATAGATACCAGATTCAAATTCACAATGTCTCAGTATTACTCCTCCATTTCCAACCTCAAAATCCTTCATTTTAGTCTCAAACTAGATAAGTTTATTTATATTTCTCTTGTAGAATTACTTATTAAAATCCATATTTTTCCTATTAAGCTATATTTTTCCTATTATTCTAGACCTTTATTATTTAAGATCTAAACACTAGATTACCAAAAATAATAAAACATAAAGCATACATTTATTTCATCAAACATATGGATGAATCTTACATTATTTTCTATCCCATACTAGAAATAATGATTATAGTTTATACCACCCAGGTAAATACACATTTAACTACAAAGTTTCACTACCATAATTAGTTTCCAAATATACTATAACTTATAATAACCCATATTACCATAGTCTAGTATTCTAAAACATAACTACTAGTTTTCTCCAAATAGTCGTATAAAGTAGTCTTAAATATATGGAAATATAAGTGTAGTCATACTAAAATGTAATTTGTACAAATTGATCATGAATTGTGACACCCAAACCATATGTCTCTCCTACTCACACAACCTACTTAGGCATGTTTTCATTATTTCTCAATCATCTAAAGCCTTCTAGATTCAACCCTTAATGTCCCAGACTCCCCTCCTAGGCACATGTCTATTCCCTAGGGTTCAATTTCCCCTATAAAATAGAAACATAGGTTAGACTACAGTACTAGGACCCAGGGTGTCCATTTTTCATCACTATTGTCCAAGTCCACAATATCCTCAAATAGTCAAATTTCTTCAATCCTTATCTTTTACCTTGTCAGATTAATGTGAGTTCATCTAACCTAGGATCACTAATTTCCTTATATAATCCCATTCAAATGTCATTTAAAAGGTCTGGTAATCATTCAAAATGCACAATCTATAAATATACTAAAGCATACTCAAACAAATCTTCATATTCTATACAAACAACGAACCACTATTATTTCTAGCCTATCCAATCTCCCACACCAGTAATGAGTCATCTCAATCTTTCCCAAATTCACATACACTTACATTGCATATACAAGATTACATAATACACATTTAAATTGACATAACTACATTGGCCTTGATCCCTCTTCAGAGTATTGGTATGTAGGTAGCATGCCCACACACGGGGTGTGATCTCATATTCAGTGCATATTACACACTAACCCCTTTTTTATTATTAGATTCGAGATCACCTATCAAGCATGAAGAGGATCTAGGATCCTTAAATATAAAATCAATTATACATAGAGCTTTGTGAACAAATAATACTCATTATTTTAGGCACATGGTCTCTTAGAGTAGACAAATAGAACCCATAAAGCTTAGAAACCAAGGACTATAGTGTCAAAAATTGGACTATAGCATTGGACCTCTAGGTGTCCCATTTCCAACACTTATATCTAGGTAGAAAATAGACTTCTAGATCCTATTTCTAATAGTCTACCCAGCTAGCTCAATAATTTTTAGCCTCAGTCTCCTCTGTCTCAGCCCAGAATTAACTAAGTTTTACTCTTTATCCCTTGTTTTGTATTTTTAGAAATCAATTAAACACTTCCAGATTAAATAAATTAGTAGGTTAATTAAGACACATTTATTTACTTAGTTTACCCTTAATATAGACCCATTTTATATTTAGTAAATTAAACCTATAGTTTCCCAAATCTAATAAAACATTTGGTGAGCCTAACTTACTTCAAATTTTTACACAAAAACCCTAGAAACCCTAAGGCTAATTATTTCTAATTTTTTGAAATATTTTCTTCATTTTTCTTGAATTTAAAAATAAAAATTACAATTTAATTGAAATAATTTAATTAATTCACTTAAACCCTAGTTTTCACATATTAGGTTCTATTTACATACAAACACTTCCAAACCACTAGGAAAAATATATTTCTAGTTTTAGAAATATTTTCAGATTTTTCCTAATTTTTTCAAGCTCAATTCTATAAATTTATAACAAAAATTTCAAATTATTATATTAATTTTGAAAAAAATCATTTCAAATCCCTAGTTCCATAAACTAAATCCTAGTAGTTTTCAAGTAATATTCCACTTATTTTATACAAATTTTGGTTGAATATTAAAATCATAAAATCAATTCAAATTTCAAAAATTCATATTAAATTCTAGAAAATTTATTTCTTTTAAAACCCTAATTGCATCTACTAGGTCATGTTCAAGATATTAATTTCTCATAATTTCTTGAATTTTATCTTGCATACTTAGCTTATAAAATCAATTTCAAATTCAAATGTTCATAGTATTTTTCAAATAATATTTCTACAAAATCCCTAGTTGCATACACTAGGTCTTATTTCTTCTTGATGCATCACCTTACAACCATAGCTAAATTGTAAAAATGATGCTCACTTATTTACATATGCTTATTACATTTATTGCAAATAATAAAGAAACCATAATGGGCCCTATCATGTACATGAATGATGAATTCTATCATATGTTAGTACAAAGTTTCATTCTTTGATTTACATGTTTACTTTTTATAGTATGGAATGATATCCAACAAACTATCTTTACATATATTAAGACACCTCTTGTCCCACCTCCCTTGGAACCCATATTCCATGCTAACTACTATTACATGGTTGATTTCACCATCCCACAAGTCACTACCATCACCAAATATCCTGGCTAGCACCTTTCATCCCTCCACCTCCTCATATTATTGATTATATATGCTCTTCTCCTATACACACTACTAATCCTATATGGATAGTGGATAATGCCATTGGAAATGTTACTCGATGTGCCTTTATCCCACCTCTTCACTCTATCAATTTTCTATGCTGTCCTCCTGCACACATTACTAATCCTATATGGATAATGCAATTAGAGCTATTACTCAACATGTCATTATCCCTCGTCCACCCACCTAGGAACCCTATAACCCACCTATTCAATCCTATCCCTGATCTAGATCCCTTACACACATAGATTCAAATAAGGCATATGATATTGTGGATTAATTATGTAATACTCTATTAAAAAAATTAATGTTAGAATTACTCCAAAAAGCCGCTATGTTTAAGGACATTCTCTATTAAGCACTCACTTAGATTTCCATGCTAGCTAGGTCTGAGCCTTCTTATTCTACATTAGTGGTCAACACACTAAAAAATATTGTAGATGCCATTTCTTTTGATAAAGAGGACACACCAACTCATGCAGTTATTAATCAAAAGTTATCACTATTCATACAAATTTAAATCAAAACTAGTGCAGTAAAGAGATTTCTAGTTGATAGTGGTGTCGAGATAAATATATCAAATATCAAATTATTACAATCTATGGGTGTAGTTATGGCATCTATGCAAAAGTCATACAAGACTATTCAAGGGTTTGATGACATACCATGATAAACATTGGGCACCATTGCTTTGGATATCATGGTAGGGCCCAAAGCCCTTACTACCCAATTTCAAGTTATGCCTAATCCTCTCCATTATGATCTTTTACTTAGACATCCATGGATACATACAATTTAAGTCATTTGTTCTACTCTGCACCAATGTGTCAAGTTTATTCATGATGGATATCTCTACACATGTCCAATAGATAATTAACCATTTAGATATTACTAATTTATAGAGTCATCTTTGACTATTTCACCAGATGGGACACTTTCTCTTATCATGTAATTACCACTTCACCATATTATTCTTGATAAAATACATACATATGATGTGGGAGAGATTACCACCTCTCACATTCCTCCAATTCTAGATATATCTCTAGCTCCATATGCTCAACTAGTTATAACAGCTCCAGTCACTCTAGTAGGCATAATAACTACACTTATTACACTTACACCATCACCAACGGTAGTTCTAATAGTGCTAGTTGCTCCCATAGATATAAACCCTCAAGCTAATATAGATACTCTCATAGCATCATCATCTTCTCCTATTATAGTTATCAAGACTCCTATTTCATAGTTAACCCTTATGGTAAATTTAGAGTTACCTTATATACATGATGTTGATATAGATTCCCAAGCTAATTCATACAATGATGATAAAACACCCACACTCATAGATAATTATCTATGTGGATTAAAATTTACACCAATTGGCTTAGGAGAATACTAAGATGATTTGAGAGTATTTATTAAGTATCCTAATTCACTATTAACATCTCATGACACATTCTTAGGATATACTCCATATTCATGACCACAGATAGATCACTGGGCACATACTTTTAATATGGTTACTTATATGAATAAAAGGATAGTCATTCAAATCCAAGTAGGGAATACACAACATCAACCAAAAATTTTACTACAAATGTTACTTAATCATAAATTAATCAATAGTCATATAGTATGACATAGATATATCAAAAAATTATCACAAAAGGAAGGTAACCCATTTTGCCTTTTTCACAAGATCACTAGCCATGACCACAGATAGATCACTAGGCACATACATTTAACATGGTTACTTATATGAATAAAAGGATAGTCATTTAGATCTAGGTAGGTAGTACATAATATCCACCAAAAATTTTACTATAAATGTTAATCATAAATTAATCAATATTCCTATAGTATGACATAGAACTATCAACAAATTATCACAAAAGGAAGGTTGCCTATTTTGCCTTTTTCACAAGATCACCAACCATGATACCAACGCATGTAAAAATTTACAACAATGATTAGATAAACTACAACATCAAGGCATTATTTAAATCATAGCACCACTATCACCACTAGCACCACCAACACCACTTTCAATGAAATCACTTACCAACAAGATTAAATGACCAAGAGCAAAATTAACATCTCCATAACCAGAGTAACCCTTAGTTCATCTTAGATTTGATGACAACATGAAAATAATGCTTACATCATATGATGATACTTACGATGATGATCTTGATGCATTTGATGATGGCCAGAATCCTTTTTCCATTTTTATCCCCAACAACCTCCATCTTGGGATCCCTTCCCATCCCCAACCTAGTCTCTTATATTATGATGTGATGTTTATATATAATTTTATTTATAGATTTGATTATACATAGTTTCCTTTGCTTGATTTTACATAGCTCAAATATTAAAAAATACAAGAATAATATAAAATTCAAAAATACAAAAACATGTCAATTATATGCATCAACTATGTTTTACATTACTAACCATTATGCTAGACTTACATTACATTGTTCTATGTTATTTTTTGTCAATTTATCTATATTACCAGGCTTCAATTGATCTTCTTTGAGTGTGTGTAGTGCATCTAGATCTTTTATTACATCACTCCACCTATCGAGGAGGCATCTTACTTCCACATTCTATCTACATATCGATACATCTACCCATTAGGGGCATACTCTACATGACTATACCATCTAGGTTATGTCAATCTTACACTACACACTGTAAACATATTATTATAGTAAATTCCTTACTTTCTTACATATATATTATATCAAAATCCATTAGCATATATCACACTTTTGTATTTCATAACATATACATTAGTCTTGTATTACATATCTTGTATACTCTTGCTTCTTTCTTTCCCTAGTTATATGCATGTTTATATTTCTAATACTTTTCATACTTCCACTCTTCACTTTGACTAAGATATATGTTTTTGCATTTTATAGTTTCTATTTGATTCTTGCTTGTATTTTAGGACATTTTCCAATGTCTTTTGTTCCTGTCTATATGTGTGTGCCTTTCAGGTGTTTATGGCTATTATGCCAATATTTTCTTGTTCCCATTGTGTGTGTATGCAGAATTTGAACATGCCTTGTGTGATTATTTGGCCCCTTAGCCACCCTTCTATGTTTCTTGCTTCTTGCTTTGTACGATTGTTAATCGATCGATTATCTTTGTGTGCAATGCCATAATTCCAATCATGCATTTACTTTGCTTCTTAGATGCCATGATAGAGATCATGTTCCATCCCTCCATGCCACTAAAAACTAACAACTAACATTTCAAATTCTATTTTAATCTTATGCACATGATATTACATTATTATATCTATTTAGGCATACCCCTGTGGATATAACAATCTCTCTACAACTTTTGATATATGTTGAGATAATGTATATCAATGTTATATCAATTTTTTTTGTAGCTTAACACACTATAGGCCTTCTTCTTTTGAGGTAAGTCATTGAAGGGTCTTGATTCCTACCATCAGAAGAGAGGAAAATAAATAGGGATTTTTTCATAGAGATCAAAGCTCCTAACGGTCAAAAAATTAGTTTCAAAATAATACAATCTAAAATCTAGAACTCAGCACAAGTAAACCAGACCAAGTAGACAACAAAAAATCTAGATCAATCATCAATTTTGGCTCTAGAAAATAATGCCAAAAATGAGACTACAACATTGGACCCCAAACTGTCTAGTTTTTAGTGTTGTTTTTCAAACAACAAAATATTTAGTTTTTCTAGAATCAAGAAGAGAGGTGAGTTTAGTCACATTTTTACCTGTATAGTTTAGTCTAGAAATCAATAGTTTTTATCACTTATTTTGATTAGATAAACCAAATATAGGGGTCATCATGTGTAGCATGAAGGTTTTAATTTTTAGTTCAAACATGGTAGTTGATATAACTTTTAATTTAGAAACAATGTTCTAAACACCATTTATTAGGGGCAATGTGTGCAACACATGGGCCTTCTCTATTTCCAAGTTTATATCAATTTCTTGCACATTCCCATTAGTTACATGCTTTATAAATGCTTGGAATCATATTCAAGTAAAATTTCATACAATTTTGCTTCTCATGTACATGAGTTCCCAAGTGGCTTATTAAGCCTTGATTCTAGTTTTAGGAGGGGCTTCTATACAAGTCTAATCTCCATCTTTTGAAGTGGGCAACAGTGGTCTATTTTCTACTTTACATTTAGCTATCCACACTAACATTACTAGATTACAACAAATTTAAGGGCTCCATGAGCCATCTCATATGACATTCATTTATCTCATATGACATTCATTTAGCTTCACATCATAGGGAAATGATGGAGCTAAAGGACTAACTAGCCTTTGTATTCTTGAACTACCTATTTAGAAGGATTGGACACATAGTCTAGACATCGATTAGTACATGCATAATTTATTAACTTCACATAGTTGGTGATGATGGAACCAAAGGACCTACCTTTACATTTTTGAGACAAATTATAGGGGATTGAGCACTCAAATAATTAATTGATATAAATCTTGGTTAAACATACTTCTAACATCACCCAACATAACCTAGTAGCATAATAGGTTTTATATTGGTTCATGTACCCAATCAGGTGCATTCATTCTTTTCTTTTCCTTCCTCTCTCTTTACCCAACTTTGTATGTTCTTATTTTAGATATAGTATATCTAGTAATAATTGATCTAATTTTAGTTTACTTTTCTATAGACTTACATAATATAATGTGTTCTCACTATTCATAACCCAACATTACACATCTTCTTGGGCTTAGCCTCAATAATTAAGTTCAGGTAAGCTTCTCTTTTTTTCTTATATCCTAGTAATTTATTTTTCCAAATACTTAGAACAAAGGGGAGGAAAATCTATTCATACTAAATTACAATTTGTATAACTTGAGCATGACTTGTGACACCCAAACCATAAGTCTCCCTTACTCATTTACACAATCCACTTAGGCATGTTTTCATTATTTCACAATCATCTACAGCCTTCTAGATTCAACCTCTATTATCCCAAACTCCTCTCCTAGGTATATATCTATCCCATAATGTCCCTTTTCCCAAATATAATAGTGCCAAAGGTTGGACTATAGCATTGGGACCTAGGGTATCCACTTTCTAGTGTTGTTGTCCAAGTCCACAATAGCCTCAAATGGTCAAATTTTCTTGAATCCTTATTTTTTACCTTGTCAACCTAACGTGAGTTAATATAACCTAAGATCACTAGTTTCCATATGAAATCCTATTCAAATTTCATTTATAAGGGTTGGTAATCGTTTAAAAGGCACAAGCTAAAAATATACTAAAGCATACTCAAACAAATATTCTTATTCTTTGTATACAACCAACCACTATTATTTCTAGCCTATCCAAGCTCCCACACTAGTCATGATTCATATCAAGCTTGTCCAAATTCACATACACTTACATTAAATACACAATATTACTTAATACACATTCAAATTGGAAGAACTACAGTATCCTTGATCCCTCTTCAAATTATTGGTATGTAGGCAATGTGCCCACACACGGGGTGTGATCACCCATTCAATGCATATTACACACTAACCCCTTCTTCTAGTTGGATTAAATATCACCTATCAAGCATGAAAAGGAACTAGGATCCTTGAATATAAAATCAATTACACATAGAGATTCGTGAATAATCAAGACTCAATATTTTAGGCATAAGGTCTCCCAGAGCAAATGAATAAAACCTAAAAAGCTCAAAAAGCTCAGATACTATGGACTATAGTGACAAAGATTAGACTAAACTATTGGAACCCCAAGTGTACCATTTCTAGTGCCCCTATCTAGGTATAAAATAGACTTTTGGATCCTATTTCTAATAGTCTACCTAGTCAGATCAATAATTTATAGTCTCTATCTCCTCTATCTTAGCCCAAAATCAGCTACATTTTACTCTCTATCCCATACTTGATATTTTTATAAATCAATTAAGCACTTCTATATTCAATAAATTAGTAGGTTAATAAAGGTACATTTATTTACTGAGTTTCCCCTTAATTTGGACCCCTTTGATATTTAGAAAATTAAACCTTTAGTTTCCCAAATTTAGTAAAAAAATAAGCTTTTATTCAAGTAACTATGTGTAATGAAGCAAGTCATAGTTCCCATATAACATAATAATATACTAACATAGCATACCCTACACTCTAAAATATTGTATACACACATACACAAAGTCCTACAAACTATCACAAGACACACTATTCATAGTAACAACCAACATGTATGAATTTAATCAATAAATGTTCATGTGAATCTAAACATATCAATTAAAGTATGTACCATCCAATTTTAACATACATTTACACTATATTAATATATGATATCCCATACTATCATAGTTCATAACTACATAAATACACATAATCAAACTTATGATTTTAATAATTAAACGACCCACATACATAATAAAAATCAAGAAAGTATGGGATTATACCACTTGGGTATACCATAAGTTTAAAATTCATACTAACATTCAAAGAAACATAAGTTATAAACACCCATCATGATGCATTTTACCACCTAGTTATACCCTAAGTTTAAATTGCATACTAGCATTTGAAGCAACATAACTTATAAGAACCCATCAACATTGTTAACTTTTGACATGAGCCATTTTGTATACCAATATTTTAATACATAAGCCACTACACACAATATGTACATAAGACAGAGAAATATTATAATAAGACACGTATGTATACATCACCTATATATAAATATTTAATGATGTGATAACTTTAGAGCTTATAATGTATATTTAACTTTAAAATGCTTTCCTACATAAATAATGCTTTGCTTATCTCAGTGGCAAGCAAGTTTGTGTCTGTGTGTGTGTGTGTCCTAATAACACTTATTATAACACTTAGTACATGGGTTTGATATGTAAATGAGACCAAGACTTATTTTTCCTAGCTATAAATTTCAGTCCAAGTAATGGAAATCATCATTTTATTCAATTTTTGTATTCATTATAATCCATATAAAATAATATGAACCAACTCACTAACATAAGCTAGATATGTATATATTAAGATAAAATATTAGTTTATATACTTTTTATATTATCCAAATCACTTTGTGTTGTATTCAATTACTATAGGTTTAGTATAATTTTAAGACAACCATACTCAGTGGACTATATTTATAAATAACTTAACATAATCATACATATAATGTGGATTTGCATATCACTTATCTTTCATTAATAACCATATACAATGATTTATTCCATTCAACTTTTGATCACTACCCTTACTAAGTTTTTGGTATTAATATAATTGTGAATCACTATTTTTCCAAAAATAATTTGTTGCATACCAAATATAAATCATTGCAATTCTTTATACCAGTCCAAACTATAAAAATATCTCAAAAATGAAATCTCTCTACATATACCAAACTCAAAAATGTAGTAGGTTATTGTAAGTATAAATTAATCATGTTTGTTATACTTACTACTAGTTATTGTTGTTATTAGGTGACTATTTTGTAAATCAACGACTTTTAAAATAGTAATAGAGTATGTATTATAAAGTCATTGTCTTAATTTATTATAAATTATACTTCCAAAATCATTGAATAAATCCTTTAACAAGTCTAGGTTGATGGTACTTTATATTAAACTAATATTGCTCCAATATATGGTGTAAATCACTATTGTGTATAACGAGTCACTAAAATAAATATTTAGGGAATCCAATGTTTCTTACAGTGAGTATTTGATGATGAATATGAGTTTATTTATACATTAAAATAAATTCAATTATTTATACAAGCTTTTTAAGTGATATCCGATGCTAATCACATCTAATATAATTTAGTCTTACTCAAATTGGTATGTTATACAACTATTATAGAGTCATAATATGGGATAATAGATTATATTGAATCATTATAATAACTAACAATAAGATAATTTGGTACAACTATTTGAATTTCTCAATTGTTATTGAATGCCTATAGTTCATATTTCAATAGCTCAAACACTTATATGGGAATTCCCAGATACATGTATTTGGTTTCATAATAATAGTGGAACATTCAAACAAATACATGTGTGTGTGTGTGTGTGTGTGTGTGTGTGTGTGTGTGTGTGTGTGTGTGTGTGTGTGTGAAATAATTACCCAAAAATTTGAATGCAAAACCTACTTGGTAAAACACTTCACTTGTTCCTTTTCTTTCACTTCCTTATCTCCACCATCTACCCTTTTTCTTCCCAAACACCTCTTTTCTTTCATAATTTCCATTGTAATAAATATGGGTAATCTTTTTAAATAGATCTTTCCTTTATGAAAAATTGTTTTTTTTCTTTCTTTTTATATTTATCTATTTTTCCCATTATTAAATATATTTCCTATTTTTTGTTTTTCTTTATTTTTATTTCCTTTTTTGCTTTATACACTTTTTAATTATATTTACTAGTTAATAAAATTAATATGATTTATTGATAAATCTGTTAATCAATAAATTCAACTTTATTATAATTATATAAATTATAAAATGTTAATGATTATAAATATGACTAGCATGAAACCACACAAAATAATTCCTAATTAATCATTAAACTAGACTAACCATGTGTAAGTAAATATTAATGTAATAACATTAAACACACCATGCTAACTATTCAAATTAACCATCTAACATGAATTATATGTGGTGTGTATAGGGTTCTTTCCAATTCTCTATCATCCTTTGATGTTTCCATCTATGTCACCCTCTCTGATGATGATCTTGCTCCATCACACTCTGAGTGGTGAGTTCTATTGTGTCAACGTCACAACAATCATGTAGTTAGACCATAACAATCATGATATACATACATCATAGAATATAACTATGTGTCAACGTCAAAACAATCATGTAGTTAGACCATAACAATCATGATATACATACATCATAGAATATGACTAAATGACAAATAAACACAATCATAAAGTAATCATATACTTACAATTAACTCATAACAGTGTGATTGTGTAACCTAACCAATATCCTACTGTCCCATAAAAAAATATATCTCATAGTTTAATTAATATTAACCAAATATAAATTTTTCAAATATAGATATCCATGGATAATCTAACAAGTTTGTCTAGTGAGGAATTAGGATGTAACATCCTTACCTCATAAAGCTAGTCATCATCTCTGATGAGTCTAATTCAAACATAAGTTATGAATTACAAACATTATTTAACAGAGCAATATCATGGTATACATATTGAATTAAGAAAATAATTGGGAAATTACTTGTAGAACTCATTATAGTTCCTTTAAGCTGCACTATTCCTAAAGTTTTGGTCTCACAAGACCCTACTCTTTGACATCCCACTACTATGTAAACAAGGTTTACGAGTGTCATGTACTTTGAATGTTTCTATCATGACCACCTCATTGTCCAAAACTAATAAGAGAGGCCTATATACATATCCCAGTGAAAGTTTCACTGCCTTCCAAAAGTTCATGAGATCATTATTAAAGCCAAAAACAAATGACTAGGGAGAGTTTAAAAAAACCTTTTAGCCTCTCTACACACTCTCTAACCTAGAGAGTGTTTTTCTCATTTTGGAGAAAAGTATTTATGGAACTTAACAAAAATGATGTGTTTAAGTTAACACTATCACTACCCTCTTGATAATTATAACATGTCAATACTATCACTAATGAATATCTTGATAAGTATGATGATGAATAGGAACTATAAATGCTACATTTATAATGTATAAAAAATAAGGAATAATCATTTCACTGTATACATGCATATGGACATATGACTAAATTCGACAAGTATATCTATCAAATCTTGGATTCAACAAATCTATCTATCAAAACCAAACTCAATAACTATTGAGTCAATGTGAGACTAAATAGGATCCACTCATATCACTTAGTACTCATGTTCCTAATTCACCATTCTTCCCTTAGGTCTCTATGACCTAATGATCTCTAAAAAGTACATAATGTTTAATGAATCACAATTTTATACTAACATATCATATAAATCAATACTATATGCTAAGTAATTCTATATGTACCAACATACATACAAGAAAAATCATACAATCATTCCATAAATGTATTAAGTTACCACTATCCAAACATAATTGCATCATATTTGATAGCTCAACTTAAAGTGTTATATTCATAGTTAAGAGGAAATATTATTAAAATTAACATAACATACAAATTCTAAGGATCACACCATCCTTACAACCTTATAATGAAATAAACAAGATAATATATTCCTAGTTTCCTAGCTAGAACTCAATAAATTAAAAGTTTATCTCAAGCTATAGTTTGAAAATATGTTTTGCACATGCTATACTCTACTCACTTCTAGTGAAAGGTACAAAAATAAATTTTCAAACATCATGATTAAGAAAAAAGAGAACAATATCAATCTAACCAAGGCTAATTAATAACATATTAATTATAATCAACTTATAATTCTTAACATAGAATTTAATATATAGTTCTAGGTTTGCCACTTCAAGTGGTCTAGAATAAAAAGTTATATTAAGCAGTGACTCTAAAGAGTCACAAGTGAAAATTAAATAACTAACATCTCAAAAACAAATCCCGCATATCCTCACAAGGTAAAAAGAAAACACCGTAACTCAATGTTTCCAAATCACTACCTAATTAACAAATATATAAGTATAGTATCATAATTTATTTCCATAACTAGTAGAGAAATATACTAACCACAAAGATTTATCAATCCATCCAATCCTACAAATTCTCTCTCAATAAGAAGTGGCAGACATTCTCCCACAAACTTCAATGGAATAGGGTCAAATGACATTTCATAAGCACATTTCTACTTGAGAGAACACTAAATCAACATCATAAAAATAAGAATCCTCTCAAGGACTTATAATGATGTCAAAGGAAAGTGAGGGAGTGACAAATCACCTCTAAACCCACTATGAGAGATGCCATTTCTTCTTAATTTTCATAAATAATATGGGTGAAAATCCATAAATAAACTCCTGATACAAATAGATTCTCAATAAAGACATCAACATCTGATTACAAAAAAAAAATTCCCATCACACTAGGTGGAACCAAACTAAAAATGGTCTTGTAAAAATTTCCACTCCTAGGATTAGTGTGTATAAGACATAAAAACTAAAGCACATATATCTAAGTGAGAAACATCCCATGCTTATTAAACACTCAAAAAATAAATCATAAAATGTAAAGGTGACTTGATTTCCAAGGAAAATGTTATCAACCTTGAGGTGTTCAATCTAATGATCATAAAATATGGTAGGGAACTCTTGTTCACAATTCATAAAATTATGTTATTCACTCTCCTACCCAACCTCAATTACAGCCAATACCATTAAGACACTAGATAAACCAACCCTTTAACAACTCACTAGGTGGTACCAAACTAAAAATGGTCTTGTAAGAATTTCCACTCCTAGGATTAGTGTGTATAAGACACAAAAACTATAGCATATGTATCTAAGCAAGAAACATCCCATGCTTATTAAACACTGATAACATAAAACATAAAAGGCAATGGTGACTTGATTTCCAAGGAAAATGTTCAATCTAATGATCATAAAATATGGTAGGGAACTCTTGTTCACAATACATAAAATTATGTTATGCACTCTCCTACCCAACCTTGATTACAACCAATACCATTAAGACACTAGATAAACCAACCCTTTAACAACTCACTAGGTGGTACCAAACTAAAAATGGTCTTGTAAAAATTTCCACTCCTAGGATTAGTGTGTATAAGACACAAAAACTAAAGCACATATATCTAAGTGAGAAACATCCCATGCTTATTAAACACTCATAACATAAAACATAAAAGGCAAATGTGACTTTATTTCCAAGGAAAATGTGATCACTCTTGAGGTGTTCAATATAATGATCATAAAATATGGTAGGGAACTCTTGTTCACAATCCATAAAATTATGTTATGCACTCTCCTACCCAACCTCGATTACAACCAATACCATTAAGACACTAGATAAACCAACCCTTTAACAACTCTAAGAGGGTAAGGGTGATCCTAAGGGTACACACTCAATGTTCTCCACACACATTTCATGAATGCCTTATACTTATAATAATCATCAATCCATATAGGAGGATCTATCAAGTCTCAAAACTCTAATAATAATGTAACATGATTCCACACTAAGGCACCATAAATCCAAAATACCAGTGCAATCCATCATGTCATTAGGTTTACAATAATGAACATAAAGACACAAAAATTTAAATTGACTCATTAGGTCCTAGAGTTCAAGCCATAACTCTGATAACACATGTAACAACCTCACTAGGGTCTTAGTAGAAATACATGATTTTTTTACAAATTAAACACATATACCAAAAAATAGATTACACCCTAAGAATCTATAAATACCATATGAAATAATCAAAGTGTGGTAATAACAAATTAGCATATTACATCACATATTAATAATCTCTAATATGATGAGAAGACATCTACATACAAATATAAAAGTTAATTATATTAACTCAGCCACGACTAATACAAGTCTACAACCACCATTTCCAAAATACAATGATAAGTAATTAAAATTCTTCATGAAAATATTAAATAATAATTAAAATTCAACATAATTTAGATATCAGAAACATGTCTCCCCCAGAGCATAGTTCCCAAACTCAAGTATGTGTGGAAATCTTAACTATCATCACAATAAGTAATACTGGTGTGGGGAGGGAAAGCATCATCTGAGCACTTTTTCACACCAAAAATAGACCAATGATCTCATGTACTAATCCCATCAATAAATGATCCTCCCTTCATAGATGATTACATTGTTCAAATACAATTTAATCACAAGATTTATATTATTTAAATCCTACTACCAGACACATCAAATAACATGTTAAACATTTGAGTAATCAAAACATACATTTATTCTATCAAATGTATGAATGAATCTTACATTATTTACTATCTCATACTATAAATAATGACTATAATTTATACCACCTGAGTAAATACACATTTAACTATAGATTTTCACGACCACAATTTGTTTTTAATCATACTACACCTTATGATAACCCATATTAGCATAGTCTAGTATTATAAAACAGCTACATATTTTCCCTAATCAGTCATATAAAGTGCTCTTAAATAGATAGAAACATAAGCTTCTAGTCAAGTAACTAGGTATAATGAAGCAAGTCATAGTTCCCATGAAACATAATAATATATTCATGTAGCATAAACTACACTATCAAAGGTTGTATGCATGCATACACAAAGTCCTACCAACTA
>JARHVA010000771.1:2662500-2732500 GCA_037957365.1 Torreya grandis | reverse complement strand
TAACAACATATATCTCACAACTTAGTTTGAAATACCCAAATCTAAATTTTCCAACTATAGATATCCATAGATAATATAACAAGTTTATCTAGCAAAGAATTGAGATGTAACATATCTCCTCTATTTGTTTGGCTAGACTAAGGTTATAAAGGGATATAATAGGTATTGATTACCCTCTTTATAAATTTTAAGGTCTAGATCACCTTTGCAGATCTCTCAACACCGTAAAATCTATAAGACAAGTTTACAAGACTAGACTATGTACAAACTTTGAGCTAACTATAGGCTGAGGTTTAAAACCCTTTTTACTCTATTCCTTTGGTTTGAGAATAATATTAAGATGATATCACAAATGTGAGAGTGGTCTCAATCATATTAATCCATTCATATACCTCTATCTATTATCCAAGACTTTCCATTAGCACAAGCTAACTTATGATTATGTTAGACTGTAGGTGCCTTACTAAAGAATACAGATAATTCTTGTAGGTATTCATTGATAATTTAGTACTATATTTATCTCTCTTAGTTTCATCATGAATTATTTAGGTCATCTCTAACTTGAATTAAAAACTAGACCTTTAGACCATGGTTTCAACCTCTCACATCAAAATTTGATGGGTTTATAGTCAGGATGTACATGATAATTTAGGGAATATGAGACCTATAGGTGATGATATTTCCTTGACACTAGATTTCATCTTCTTTGATCTTTCTTGAGGTCACTGTAAAATTCCATACCTATATGTTCTCATTCTAATTCTTGGATACCATATTCTTACTCAAAAATATATGTTATTACAAGTTGGATTACTTTTAGTCATTTAAGGATAGTGTTTACTGAGTGTTTCAGGTTAGAACTAATTTGAGTTATAAACCACTCAAAACCACTCTCCCTTAGTCAAAAAACCACTTTCTTGTGTCAAATGATTACCATTAGGTTTGGGTTAAAAGATGGAAATAATTAGGTCTATCTAGACCTAAAGACATTCCACCAAGAGATATCATAGTGTAAGGTAGAATCCTCATTTGGAGAAGTTAAGGTAAAACTTCTCAAATGCATCTTATCTTGTAGACATGGTTCTAGGTCTTCATTCCATATCATGGACTCACCATTATCATAATAGCTTTCTCAATGTTTTTAGACCTGATTGAAGGTTTCTAATGAGTTCAAACATTTCTATTTCAACACTACTCTGACTTCTTGGATTGAACTTAGGCCACTGTAGACTTTTTTAGGTGTTACAATGTAATATAGGATTGTGTCCTAAGTTGATTTGGTATCATAGTTAATATTAAACATTTTAGGTAGCTCAATCCTATTATATACACTTCAATAATCTCTTACCATCTTGAAATCTATTTTTTACATCAATATGACTGACCAAGGCCTAGCTCCATCTAAATGTAGGTGACAGTCATAAGAAAAAATGATGGTGTGTGTATGTTGTAGACCTTTCACCCAATCAGTGCCACTTTTCAGACTCAAAATTCAAATGAGGACTGATTACCATGTTTCAAACTATTTTCGCTTTTGTACATTCAAAGGAAGTAAGAAAGTAAGATAAATGGTCTAGGGTTAGATGTTACCTGGATGAGGTCTGTACACCATTATCCAGACGTTGTAGGGACTCCTCTTTGGCTGTGGAGGATGACACCTGTAAAAGAAAGAGACTCAAACAAAGAAGATTGTTAGATAGGCATAAGGTGGACTGCCAAGCGATATGCTTGGTCTTAGAAGTGAAAAGACTTCCTTAAGGGATGTCAGTCCACTTGTTGATAAAAAATAATGTTAGATAAAGATAATAATGACAGACTAAGCTAGAGAAATACAAACAATGCGTACCTGCTATCTGTTGTTGGTCTGCCACAATCACCGATGCCAGTTGGTCTATCGACGTCAGTTGGTTAAGGTCGCTGACGTCAGTTAGTCTACCAATGTTGATGGGGGCAATGGGCCTGGTGGCTGGCATCGATCTGGGCAATGGTCTTGGACAGGGTCTAGACAGGTTCCTAGTTGATAGAATGGTCTACAGAATGGTTTGTGGTAGTCTAGGTCTGTGTAAAGGATGCTAGACAATAAAGGTAGGGGATAGGTTGTCAAGAAAAGGGGTAAGGGTATGGGAAAGGCCTCTCAGCCTTTCTAGGAAGAGAGTCAAGCCTAGTCTGGTTGAAGGCTGGGTCTGGTTGATAATATTATTTAGAAGCAATGAATAGAAAAATGATCATTGATATAGTCTAAATAATTGAAATAAAATAGAATAAAGATACTTAGCTATGAGCGGAGAGGCAGAAGTACAGGACACTATTTCTATTGTGGCTAGTTTGGGAGATGTCTTGCAACCTTCAATCCGGCTTGAAATGACTAGTGTAGAATCCCTAAGTCTAGAAAGTGCTATTGAGACGCTGATACCTACAAGAATTCAAGGAGAGAGAGAGCTTGAAGCTTGGAAGAAAATAATTGGCATTTGCAAGGGGGGTAATAGAAGCAAAAATGTAGTCTTAAAGGAACTGACATCGATGAAACTACTGACATCGGCCACATAATGATCAGCGTCAGTGGCTGAAGAATGGGAAAAGAGGCTATTTTTAGCCTTCTGCCTGTTCATGTAACTACCGGGGTTGATTGCCATTGGAAAATGGTCCAAGGCGAATTAAAGGAATGATAGAGGCTAATGGGAGGAATGAAATGGGGTTTAAGTAATTAAGATTTGGCATGGGGTGAGGGAGGGATCCAAGGAGAGGTATCCAAGGTGAGGTGAGGTGTCATGGGTGAGAGAGAGAGGATGATATTAATTTAAAATAGTCAATTTATTTTAAATTAATAATTGAGTGGGTTAGAAATGTGTTAAAGGTGGACCAAGGAGACCAAGGGGGGAGATGACCAAGGGTTAGACACAATTTACGTGTCTACATTTGTCCCTTTTTGTCTTGTTGGTTATTCTGGATGAACTACAAGACAAAAATAGGAGTTGATTGCCCCAGATATGGGATGAGGTCTTTTCATCTTGTTGGTTGTTTTAACGAACTGCAAGACAAAAATGAAAGGGTTGATTACCCCCATTATGGGTGAGGTATTCCCCCTCAAAGTGGGATTCAAGGGAAGGGAACCTAATATCGGGCACCGATTTGATAGAGAGTGGATGGATATGGTGAAGATGGAGTGTGAACACTACAAAAGTTGAGATTGCGCGCATACCACTTCACGAGATGGTCAGGTCAAATTGTCACAAGTCAAGGTTAAGGAGTGCCAAAATTGAAATAACTGGGCCCCAGCATTTAGTTGTAGTTGATTGGGTTATTTGATCCAAGCTGTAGCTCCAAAGGTCATCGTGTTCCAAGTATCTCGAGCTCAGGAAGTGCTCTTGGAAACACGAAAATGTCACAAGTAGTGGGGATCAACTTGCTCACAATCCTATACTTGTGAGGGTAGAAATATGGGTTGCAAACAATTTTGCTAACCATTCATGAGGTAGCATACATGCAAAAACAACCAAGGCAAAGTTGTCTTGGAAGTGGTCAGAGTCAGAGGAGATAGGCGTGATCTCCATGGTCTGAGGAGATAGTCGCGATCTCCAAGGTTGTTGGTTGAGTCGAGATAGTTGGTCCATTAGATGGACGGATGAAGGAATGTGGCTGAGCTAACCTCAGAAGACCCCATGTCAATTGAGTGCTGCCTACATAGCCCCTGTTGGAAGGGCTTCAGGCCAATGTAGTTCTCCCTAAAAGGGAGGAAGAGGGTTGGTTGTGGATGGGTTTTGACTAGGTTAAGTCATGGTTAAAGGTAAGATAGTTTGTCCATCAGGTAGATGAACAAATGGATGTGGTCAAGCTAACCCCAGAAGATGTCATGTCGACTGAGTGCTGCCTACATATCCCCTGTTTGAAGGGCCTCAGACCAATGTAGTTCAAGCTAAGAGTCAAAATAATTGATAATTGGTGTTGGTCAAGTGATAGATGATGAGAGAAAGATGATGTTACAACCATTTCCATATTGTGTGATGGTGTATTCTGTAACATTGGTTGAGTGGTCTTTCATCCCTAGCAATTTTCCACATCGGTGATGGATGTATGCTAAAAATGAATTGAGATTATTTATGCTTCAGCAAGTAATGGTTTATGCTTAACATAAATTGCATCTGGTCGATAGTTTCCATGTGTATTGTTTTCCATAGAAACTATGTGAAATGGACTATGTCATGTTGGTGGTCTGAAAATGTTTTGGTTTGGTTTGGTTTGGTTTGGTTGAGAAAATGATTTGGTTGAATGTTTGTGACCAAATTTCATAAGAAGTGAAAGGCGTGTTGCTCTTTCATTGACAAGGACCATAATGATAGCATAAATAAGGGTTTTGCAAACAAAATCCCCGTTCATGCATTACGTCTTTGACCATTGGTTGTGTTAGAGAGGTAATCAAATCACTTTGACATTAAAATGAGCTCGAAGTCCCTTGAGTAGGTGATGTGATATGGTAGGATAGGGGAACCTTTGTGGCAGGAACAACTTTGCCCCTTTTATAGGTGACCTAGAGAACGACTATAGACAAATCCATGACTTTATAGTTTTGTCAGTCAGTTTTTTTTGGCTGGTAGACTGATCGATGCGGGAAGTCTGCGTGGGGATGTTGTTTTGCTTTGTGGTCATGTTGTGAAGCTGATCGATGCGGGAAGCTTCTGAGATAGTGCTACGTATGTAGCAAGATTTAGGCATAGCCATCCTTCGAGGGAGTGGTCTATATTCTACTTTGTATGTTTAAATGTCTTTGAATAGCTATCCTTCAAGGGAGTAGCCTATCAATTATAGCAATTATGCAGCTGTCCTTCGAGGGAGCAGTCTGCGTTTATAGTTTTATGACCTTTTGAGATAGGCATCCCAATTTTATATATATATATATATATATATATATATATATATATATATATATATATATATATTTGTTTTTTGACTAGAATTTGGTCATGGACTTGACTATAGAGGTTTAGAGGGTTTCCCTTTTAGTAGGACAAAGCATTCATGCTTGACCAAAGGGTTGACTAATGTTTGTAGGGTTGAGGGTTGAAAAGGAATAGGAATGACGATGATGGGGATTGCTTAAGGGATCGAGCTCAAGTTAAACATCAAGTGAACAATTACTTGACTAATAGTAGACTGGTCAAAGATGCAAGGCATAAAGGGGCTTAGGTTCTGATAAAGTCCCTGACCCATGCTTGTGCGTCATGATGTAAGGTCCGAGTCAATTAGGAGCAAACTTGCCCTGTTTGCTTCATTCCAAATTGGTCACATGTTGGTTGATGTGGAAGAAGTTGGTTGATGTTTGGTTGAGGTCAAATGATGTTGGTTGATACTTGGTTGATGTTGGGTTGGTTGATGGCTAGTCTATGCTTGGTTGAGGTTTGGTCAAGGTCAGTTGATGGATATGTGATCGGTGTTTGGTTGGTTGTTATGTGGTTGATGATTAGTCAAAGTTGGTTGAGGTCATGATTAAAAGGTTGGTTGATGTTTGGTCAAGGTTTGGTCAAGGTTACGATAGTCAGGGTAAGGTCGAATTCCCCCAATTGCTAGGGAGAATGTTTGATAGATTTGGTTTGAGAGGGCAAGATCCTGATCTACCAAGTTGGAGGCAAGAATCTCAAAATCATGAATGGTGATAGAGGAAATGGTTGGTAATGATTTGATTAAAGTGGCTAATGGTTGGGGGTCATCAAGCTAGATCTCCATTGATTGTAAGGCTTGGATCAAAGTTTGATGATGCTGTGGAGAGTTTTGTATGAGATCATATAAAGACATCTTCACAGGGGTCGTGTGGTGATGTTGTTTCACCACAAAGTCAGGAATTGTCTTTGAGGATGCTGGTCGAGATGTGTCCAAGATAGTAATCTTGGGTTTTGGTTTTGGTGAAGGCTTGGTAGATGGGGATGTCCAAGGGATAGAAACATGTCTTTTCCCTTTATCCTTTTGGGTTGGTGAACTGGTGGTCAAGTTGACTATGTTGATTTTGAATAATGGGGTGAAAGGTGGTGGAGGGACCATAGTTTGGTGTTGAGATCTTGATTTAGGTGATGATGTTTGTGAGGCATGTGATGGTGTCAAATATTTGGCAAAGAGGAAGTCAAGAGGATCCTTGATGAGAAGGCTATCCTTTTTCTGGTGTTGATGAATGACAGCTTTAAGAGTACAACAATGCTCAGTGTCATGTCCCAGTGTGCTATGATAGTGACAAAATTTAGCGTTGTCGAACCAAGATGGTCTTGATCCAAGAGTTGATGAGTGTGAAGGTGAGGAGGTATGGGAAGCATGGGATGATGTTGAAGGTTTGTTGATAATATGGTCAATAAAAAGGGTGTCTTTCTCCAAGCTTTGGCAAATGACAACCTTGAGGGCACAAAAATTCTCAATGTCATGTCCCGGTGTGCGATGATAGGCACAAATTTTAGTGTCATCAAACTAGGAAAGTTTTGGTCTGAGATATTGGTATGGTTTAAGAGGTGGAAGACTGATGCGAGAAGACTGTAACAATTGTCATAACAACAAGGCATAAGAACCCGCCAATGGGTCTGCGTGTTTTGTTGTAGTAGGGGTTGATGACTTTTGTTTTGGAGGCGTAGGAGGCATTGGTCATTTTGGAGGAAATATATGTTTAATGGGTAAAGGGGGTAATGGAGGCAATTTTCCTCTATGAGGTGTTGGAGTAGGAAGCACTCCTATTAAGGTGGATGGATATGGGCCCAAAATAGAGGGCAATGATGAAGGCAGGGGAGGAATTCTCTGGTGTGGTTTAGTGGCCTTCTTTGGTTCGGTTTGAGGGCCACTAGTGTGTGAGGCAAGGTTAGATATGGGGCGAACACCAAGAGTTTAATCTCTTTTGGCATGGTGGACACCTACGTGGGTTTGGGCTCAGATGTGGATGGAGGTGAGTGAGATGTAGCGATCTCAGGCAAAAAGCAAGAGAAAACCATCACTGGGTCTTCCTCGGTCGAAGTCGGTGAAGAGACAGGGTCTTCTCTTGGTGGAGAAGAAATTGGAGAATGTGACTCCTCAAGAGGATAGAGGCAGGGATGATGGTGCCTTCTACTTGTGGTTGAGGAGTAGGAAGGGTATGGTCCTCCATTTGTAGGAGGAAGGATGAAAGTGGGGCTAATGGCATTGGTATGGTCGAAGTGTCCTCCAATATAAGAGAGGTCGATGGAGAACTAATAGGAGAAGAAGGCTCTTCTACCTATGGAGGAGGTTGGTCAGGGACAAGAGGCGAGATCATGTTGACCGTGCGTATATCATGCTCTTGGGAGCTATCGGCCATGGTTTGGACATTATTTTGGATAGGAGGATGGTTAGGAAAAGGTTGTTTGAAGATATCGATGTTCTGGTTGGGTGGCGCATTCGAGTTATCTAAAATAAGATCTCCCTTATCTATCATGTCTTGGACAATGTTCTTGAAGGTTCGGTAGTTGTTTATGTCATGGCCTTGGACATGGTGATAGTGATAGAAGTCATTTTCCCTATACCATGTAGGGATGGATTTTAAAAGGTTGAATTGAGGTGGTTGGATTGGAGGAAAATTGAGGACCCCCTGTTTGATGAGTTTTTCCAAAATGGAAGCATATGATTCTCTAATTGGAGTGTACTGACGCTGTATATACCATTGTTGGAATTGTTTGGTGATGCTTTGTGATGTGGAAGGTTGAGATTGATTGGTTATTGTTGATGATGGTGATCTAAAGACCACAACATTGGCCACTCCCTTGGGTTTGGAGTGGGAAGAAGTAGGTTTGGACGAAGAAGGGTGATTTGATTTTGCATTACTATTTCACAATTTGACCTTGTCTTCTTCGACCATGCCGAGTTTAAGCTTTTGGGCCATGGTGAAAGCTTCGTCAAAGGTGCAGAATGTTTGAACCCGCAAGGTGGATGAGATGTGCATGGCACATGCTCGAGAGAAGAGCTCAATGAGCTCAGGTTGAGGTAAAGGGAAGGAGAGTTGGTTGATTAAGCCTCTCCAATGGGCAACAAAATCAGCCATGGATTCATCGTTGAATTGTTTGATAGAGTATAAGTCTGTGATTGAGACCTTTTTGGTGATATTGATAAAAAAGTGGTCAAGGAAAAGTTGGGCTAGCTGAGTGAATAAAAAGATAGAGTTAATGGTAAGAGAACTATACCAATCGAGGGTAGGGCCAGAAAGTGACATGGGAAATGTGCGTAGTAATAACGCATCATCATGTGCTATCAAGCAACAAGCATGTTCGAATGCTCACAGATGCTACTATGGGTCTTCCTTACTCTAGAAACTAGTAAACTTAGGAAGCTCCCACTGACTAGGATACGATCGGATTGGGATGGAGGGATGGATGGGTTTGTTGCAAATTTGGTCATATGAAAGAGCATTGCTTGAACCGTAAATGGAAGCCTCAAGACTAGACATTTTGTCCATCAGCATCTTGATGAGATCGGCTGACGGATTGGTAGATGGGGTGCCCCCTAAGTTGTAAGGCACTTGGAAGGTGCTAGAAGAGACATATGATGTAGTCAGTTGCACTTGTATAGGTGCAACATATTGATGACTAGTCATAGGGACAGAAGTAGAAGCCAAGGGCAGTTGTGTCATGAAGGTAGAAGGCATAAGTTGACTAGATACCGCCAAAGGTGGTTGCATGGTGGCATTGGCAAAAGGGGAGGTAGACACTCCTGCATTTATAGGTGCAAGAGTGTGTGGAGTCGAGACAATAAAGTTCTGGTATGATGTAGAACTTGGTTGAATTGTGTGTGGTTGAGGGGGTAATGAAACCCCGATGGAGGTTAGTCCAAAAATAGATGAAGAGGCCAAACTTTGCGTATTGGCCATGGTCGAGTTAATGGTTGAGGCAATAGTCTGAGTCATAAAAGGCTGGGTAGCGGATGGTGTTGATGTCATCACCGCTTCACCCGAAAGGTCTCATTTTTGGTTTCTAGCGAGATAGTGTTGGAGAGCCTTGACGTTGTGATCAAGGAGTCTCTCAAAGTTTGGGTCCCCTTCGGGGACAATTGAAGGTTGATTGGGAGTTGGTCAGGTAGGAGTTCATTCGGTCTCTGAATGATACTCCATTAGAGGACTAGGCATAGATGGTGAAGGTGGGAGTGGTCGTTGCCTTGCGTGGTCAAGAAGAGTTTTGGTTTGACTACATGTCAAAACCATTCAAGGCAAAAAGGGTCAGGTTTTAGAAACTATGTTTTTTTAGTCTCAAAAAACCAGAATGGGTGTTGGACAGCAAGAAAGTCAGGTTTTAAGCTTGCTATTTTGAGAAGAAAAATTTGGACAGTGACCGACGTCGGTAGAAAAACTGATGTCGGTGAAACAAGTTGCTGATGTTGGTCAGATAACTGATGCCAGCGAAGAAAGGTTGTCGACGTCAATGGTAAAACCGATGTCGGTTACTGTGTTTTCCAGAAACTCAGAAAATTTGAGAGTTTTTGGAAGAAAGAAGAAAATGTTCTCACTAGCTCAAAAAACCAGATAAAGATAGAAAAGAAGATGAAGACAAGCAGACCCTAACGTTAAATCCTAAGAATAAACTTTTAGAACCATGTTGGCTTATGCCTTAGAGTGTGTTTTTGGGAAGTTGGCTTGTAGAGTGGGTCCTAGAAGAAGCAGTCTAAGGTTGGTTTTAGGTTAGTTTTGGTGCTAAAGATCTGTGTTAAGTTCTGTACATGGCCTGGTGCTAAGGAGCAAGCTCCCCTCACTTCACGAGCCCAATGATAAGTTGGTCTCGCTTAGCTAGTATATACTTCCCCTAGAGTTTATCCTCTGCCAGAGAATACAGTGGGCTTTCCCCTTGGTAGTGAAGTCCAAGTGGGATTGCTGGGATGGGTAAGGTATTCGCTAGGTGATGAAATCCTAGTCAGACCTTGTCTCAAGTATGTTTAGATGTTTTAGTTTGTGCAAGTGGTTTGGATGTGTGACATAAGTGGTCTACGCTTAATTCATGATGTGGTTTTAAGTTACTAGATGTGAGAGCTAAGTATGCATTTAGAAAGAAATGAAATGCAATGTATTTTAAGCCTAAATTGAAATGTGTGTTCGTATGCAGACAAGTGAGAAAGGGTTGAAGAGTATGACTTTTACTAGTCTATGATGCAGGAAAGAAAGAAAAAGAAGGATTCTTTTTAACTTTGTTGATGGTGTCTTTTGAAAGAGAGAGAAGAAGAGAGATGTAAGAAGAGACCTAATGCACCTATATGCAAAGTTTGCTTAGAAGAAAAAAGTATGAACCCAAGGAGAATTCCTAGGGTCCCACCAGGCGTGCCAGAATGTTTCAAACTATTTTTCACTTTTCTACATTCAAAGGAAGTAAGAAACTAAGATAAATGGTCTAGGGTTAGATGTTACCCGGATGAGGTCTATGCACCATTATCCAGACATTGTAGGGACTCCTCTTTGGCTGTGGAGGATGACACCTACAAAAGAAAGAGACTCAAACAAAGAAGATTGTTAGATAGGCATAAGGTGGACTGCCAAGCGATATGCTTGGTCCCAAAAGTGCAAAGACTTCCTTAAGGGATGTAAGTCCACTTGTTGATAAAAAATAATGTTGAATAAAGATAATAATGACAGACTAAGCTAGAGAAATACAAACAATGTGTACCTACTGTCTACTGTTGGTCTACCACAGTTGTTGATGCTGGTTGGTCTGTCGACGTTGGTTGCTTAAGGTCACCGATGTCGGTTAGTCTACCGATGTTGGTGGGGGCAATGGGCCTAGTGGTTGGTGTCGGTCGGGGCAATGGTCTTGGACAGGGTTTGGATGGGTTCTTGGTCGATAGAATGGTCTACAGAATGGTCTATGGTAGTCTGGGTCTATGCAAAGGATGATAGACAGTAAAGGTAGGGGATAGGTTGTCAAGAAAAGGGGTAAGGGTATGGGAAAGGCCTCTCAGCCTTTTCGAGAAGAGAGTCAGGCCTGGTCTGGTTGATAATATTGTTTAGAAATAATGAATAGAAAACTAATCACTGATATAGTCTAAACAATTGAAATAAAATAGAAGAAAGATAATTAGCTGTGAGCGGAGAGGCAGAAGTGCAAGACACTATTTCCATTGTGGCTGGTTCGAGAGATGTCTTGCAACCTTCAATTTGGCTTGAAATGACTGGTGCAGAATCCCTAAGTCTGGAAAGTGTTGTTGAGATGCTAATACCTACAAGAAGTCGAGGAGCGAGAGAGCTTGAAGCCTGGAAGAAAAGAATTGGCATTCACGGGGGGGGGGGGTAACAGAAGCAAAAATGTAGTCTTAAAGGAACCGACGTTGGTGAAACTGCTGATGTCGGCTTCATAACGACTAGCATCGGTGGCTGAAGAATGGGAAAAGAGGCTATTTTTAGCCTTCTGCCCGTTCTTGCAACTTCTAGGGTTGATTGCCATTGGAAAATGGTCCAAGGCGGATTAAAGGAATGCGAGAGGCTAATGGGAGGAATGAAATGGGGTTTAAGTAATTAATATTTGGCATGGGGTGAGGGAGGGATCCAAGGAGAGGTATCCAAGGTGAGGTGAGGTGTCATGGGTGAGAGAGAGAGGATGATATTAATTTAAAATAGTCAATTTATTTTAAATTAATAATTGAGTGGGTTAGAAATGTGTTGAAGGTGGACAAAGGAGACCAAGGGGGGAGATGACCAAGGGTTAGACACGATTTCAGTGTCTACATACCATGCCATTATAGAATAGAACATAACATAACACCTTTGTTTTGAAGACCAATGTAGGAAGGTAAACTTTGCAAGAGTAAAAACATTATTTATAGACCTCTATGGTGTCTCCCACTAACAATATGAGATAGTCTTGTTCATTTACTGATATCCACATAATAAAACAAGACTAATAAACATGTCAGGAAGATGGTAATACTATTTAAAATCATGTACAACACCTAGTTTTCTTAGATCAATCCAAATAGAGGAGAAAACTAAAGGCCATGGGGATGTGCAGGAAAAAGAGAGTCATAGACCTTATTAGCAATGGTTCATGAATAATAATACACCAAACCTAAAAATATTACCATGAATTTCTATTATACATAGATTTATATCACTAATTAAATTCACTTTCTCTGACTGACATCCTCATGTTCATACCAAGCTAAAAGTAGTTAACTATTTGACCTTATCTAAGAGAGTGATAGGAAAGAAAGGTATGTTTTGCTCTTTTTTAGGTCTATAAAAGCTACCTGATCATGGAAATGAATTATGGGGACTTAAATAGACACTTGTGAAGCTCTCTTTTGTGCTAAGTTTATTGTACAAGCCATACAACTTCTTGAAACTCCCTTGAAACTGCTTGATCTTTTTGTTTCAACATTGAACCTACATGATGTTAGTCTCAAAATGGTTTCTATGACATATTTTGATGTGTAATCTATTTTATCACACATGGACACACTTTTCTTACTATGAAAATCATACCAGACCAACTACGACAAATATGACAAGGCTAACACATAATGTTGACCTCATTAAAGACCATAGGGCACATTTCTAACCTAGGAGACCCTATAAAAAGTTCAAATATATATGGGGTTGAACTAATTTGAATTGGGATTAAATTAGTCAACAAGTCCCTTATTTTTCCCACTTTTCTCTCTGGAACACTTAATTTCATAAGTGCCTTTGGATCAAGGTTTTGGACCAAACAATAAAACTTAACCTATGATTGTTACAATGCTTCAGGATTAGAATTGGAAGAATAGTGATCTTTTGTTTAATTTGTAGTATTATTGTACAAGAAGTTGATATATATGATTTTAGAGGCCTTGATGTTCCCATATGAAAATGAGGTTCCACCTATAATCAATGCTTAGCAATATGATTTATAATTTTCAAAATAAGCCATTCTGCTAAAAAAATCAAATCTAAGTCAACATTAAAATAATTATGTGAAAAATATTAAGAGCATTAAAAATTCACTTTAAAAAAAAATTATCATATAAATTTGAGTTCCTTGTAAAACATTATGGCCTTTAAAAGGTCTAAAATACAAGATGTATTTAAAAAAATCAAGTAAAAAGCTATATTATTTTTTAAATATGGGTTATCACAATGCAAAACTAACCACACCACTATGTAAATCCTAAATAAATATCCAAGGTGAAAAAAATCACATGTCCAGTCTTTAGGATCAAAGTTATGAGCCATGGAAGTATGTGACTTTAAAAAGTAGGCAAAATGTTATGAGGTTAGCCCTCAAGTGTGAAATCCACCCAATTTGTAACCACATAGAATACTCATATTGTCACTAAATTAAACCAATAGTGTTTATCCACCATAAATTAAGTGTAGTGGTCACATTTTATAGTCTATGTGGCAATTATCGAGAAGGTAATTAGTGTGAGCTCTTTGCTACTCAATCATACATAACATTAACTTCAAAATCATGCCACAGGAGCACCATAAGTCTAATTCATGTAAATTTGGACTTTAAAAAAGATATAGAATAGAATAATCCTATATTATGAACTTTGATCCATTTTTTACATAACAAGTGTAAAAAATAAATCTTCATCTCTATTGCTCCTTATTTGTCTTTCAAATCTAAATTTTCAAAAATTCACAAATAATCACTAAAAAATCCAAAAAATCATATGATTTTTTTAAATTTGTATATTTTTATTAGAATTTAGATAAACTAATGGATTATAGCAAAAATTTCTTTATATTTCAAAAAATTATAAAAACCTAAAAAGTAAAAATAAAATAGTATTTTTGGTAGCAATAAAAAATACCCATTAGGTAATTTTTGAAACCCACAACATGGATTGGCCCAAAAATTTATTAGGATCTTGTGTATTAGCATGGGAATGTTGGTATTGATTAAGATATATAAATACACAAATCAATATGTCTACAAATGTACTTTTAGATCAACCAAAAATACTCAAAAAGTTAAAAAGAGGTATAAATATCTTCATAAAATCTATTTCCATTGTAGATATACAACCAATGATGAAAATAAATATAAATAAAAACCTATTTCTAAGATAAGTACATGATAAATATTACAAATCTGGGTATGATACTATATAGGAATTGATGAAGGCCTTGGAAATTTCTATAATAAATGCATTCATCCACACCATAGTGATTGTATAATAGAAAGAGATTCAACAATAAAAGCACACTATATTACACTAAAATAACACACAATATACATGTGTACAAGCAGGAATGGATGTACCAAAACAAAACTATCTAGTAAATTTCATCTTCACCAACTCTAGAGTTGACTCTACACTCTAATCTAACTTTCCACAAGGACACAAACAATCCACATATAATAAAATAAATATATGAGTGAGAGAGTGTTATTGGTTTAATGAAATGTGGGATAGGATTCATCCCCAAGTTACGATTAACCCTTCTCACACATGTGAGGATAACCACCACTTAAATAATATTTCATGCATAATAAGCCACACCTTGATAACATATCACCTAATTTGGATTTCACATCATGTAAAAATGACACACGCCAACACTCTACCTAAGTATTTTCTTAGGTGATGTGATAAAATATAATAAGTCTTAAACTCATGGTACAAGTCCTAACAACTAGGCCTAATGAGGTACCCTTGCAAAATTAAAGAGCAATGCTATTTATGGATGTAAATGTATATAAATATATATGGAACTTTATAAATCAATGTGAGTACAAAATACATCTAAAAAAACCCACCCATAATCTATTTAAATCATTGAAGAGTGATCCCTTCTTAAAATGAGGAGGCATCTACACTCAATACTAAGTATTATGATTCAGAGTTTAAAAAATAGGTCATTATGATGAAAAATATTAAAATTTGAGATAGCACAAGACTAAGTATATGTTAAAAATACAAAAGTCATGAAAAATAAACTTTAAAAAAATATAATGCAAATTCACATTACCAGTCAAACATTATGGCATTCAGAAGTTCTAAAATACATGATTTGGTCAACAAATCAGGGAAAAATTAAAAATTATATAAATTTGGTTTATCATAATGTAAAAAATCCCCACCACTATTGATAAGTTTATAAAATATCCAAGGTGAAGAAAAACATCTCTAGGATTTATGAATCCAACTTTATGAGCCACATAAGTACATTACTTCAAAAATTATGCCAAATGGTGTAGGGTTAGCACTTGGGTGTTAAATCTACCTATAAGTAAGTCACATGATAGACTTGGGTTATCATTATAGTAGACTAGTAGCATTAACTACTAGTGTTTAATTTCAATTGTCACATTTTGTACTCTGCATAGTGGTTAGTATCCAAGTAGTTATTGTGAGATCTTTACTTCAAACACATGCCACAAGAGCACCATAAGTACAAAACAAAAACCTCTAATGCATTCCATAAGAGCATCATAATTATAATATGTTTAAATGAGGATTTTTTTATAATATATAGAATAGGATAACCTAATGGTATGAACCTTGATCCATTTTTTTTTTTAGAAAAAAGGTGAAAAGTATGCACTATAATATCTACTAATACTTGTCCTACAAATATTAACTTTCTATAATTCATAGAAAATAACTAAAAGGGTCAAAATCCTATTTTAAAAAAATTATGTTTATGACTATAGTTATATGAAAATACAATTTTATACATAAAATTTCTATATATTTTCTAAAAAAATAGAGGAACCCAAAAAATGACCCTAAAATTGTAGTCTTGGCACAAACAAAAGAAAACCCATTAAGTAATTTTGAAAACCCACAACATAGATTGGCTCAAAAACTTATTTGGGGATTAAATAGTAGTATGGGAATACTATAATTAATGAATATACATAAATAAAAAGCAATAAATGCCTTCAAACATAATTTTAGATCCATTAAAATGCTTAAAACCTAAAAAGTTAGAGATATCTTCATAAAATCTATTTTACATTCAAGTATGCAATCAACTATGAAAATAAAACTGAAGATAAATATGTATTTGAGATAATTGAGAGATAAATATTATGGATATGGATTTGAATATATATAATAATTTAGGATAACCAAGGAAAACTCAAGAATGAATGGATTTATCCACATAGTAATTCTTATATAATAGAAAGTGTTTCACCAATAAAATAACATTTTATTACACTAACACAATACATAATGTACATGTGTGCAACCAATAATGTTTTAACTAGAATATAATTTTCTAATAGACTAAATCTCCACTAACTTTGGACATGAATCTAAGCTCCGATAAACACTCCAAATAGAGACAAAGGGTCCTTATATAGGAAAATTAAGAGGTGAGTGAGATATTTTTATTGGATAAGTGAAATGTGGGATATGACAATCACCCAAGTTATAACTCATCATTCTCAGACATTTTAGGATAAATACCACTTAATTAATGTTGTGCATATAAAAATTATAAATATTAAGTCACACCTTGATAACACCTTTCAAATGGTGGCATTCACATAAGTGTGAAAATGACACACACCAACACTCCCCCTGAAGACAAGATTAGGTGATGTGGTAAAATAAAATAATTCTTAAGCTCAAAGTATGGATCATAATAACTAGGCCTGATGAGGTACCCATGTGCAATGAAAGAGTAAAAAAATAATGAAGTTAAACATATAAAACCCCTATGCCACTTTATTAACTATTATAAGTACAAAATACATCTGAATAAACTCACCCAAAATATTTATAAAGCACTGAAGGGTAATCCTTTCATAAAATGAGGTGGAACCTATACTCAATGCTAAGAAGTATGATTTACATTTTAAAAATATTCCATTATGCTAAAAAAAATATGAGTTGGTATCAAACTAATTAGATGTTAAAACTAAAAATATCATTAAAAACACACACTTTTAAGAAACATCATTCTAATTCGAGTTAACAGTCAAACATTATCACCTATAGATGAACCAAAATACATGATCTAGTCAGCAAATCAAGTAATTTTTTTTTTTTTGGGAATATAGTTTATCAAAATTCATATCTAACCCTAACACTATGTTGATCTCAAAAAACTCGGTAAAAAATAAATAACCCATTTAGGCTTTACAAATCAAAAGTTACGAGCCATGAAAGTACATGAATTCAAAAAGTAGGCCCAATGGTGTAGGGTTACACCTTGGGTGATAAATCCACCTATAAAATAATCACATGGTAGACCTGGGCTACCACTACATTAAAACTATAGTTGTTAGACAGTAACAATTAAATGTAGTGGTCATATTTTTTGGTTTGCATAGTGGTCAAGTAGGTAGGTACTATAAGATATTTTCTACTCTATTACACAAAATGACAAATTTTAATGCATGCCAAAAGATCACATTAAGTTATATTCATGAAAATGAGGTATTATTAGAAATCTATAGAAGAGAGGAATCTTATGGTATAAAAATTAATCCACATTTTTGTAAAACAAGTTTAAAAAATACAATTTCATCTATGTTGATCCATGTTTGTCCTATAAATCTGAGTTTTCAAAAATTTACATAAAATTACCTTAAAATCCAAAAAACTATTTTTAAAAATAAATCTAAATATAATTTATGATAAATATTGGATTATAATTTAATTTTAAATAATTTTCCAAAATTTATAAAATCCTAAAAAATGATCCTAGAATAACATTCTTAGCATAAATAGAAATACCCATTAGGTAATTTAAAAAAAACCAGCATGGATTGGCTCAAAAAAAATTTAGGGGATTGAATATTAGTATGGGAATTATTATATCAAATAAAATTCAAAAATATTCAAATCAAAATACTCCAAAGGGAATTTTAGATCCACCAAAAACACTCAAAAAGTAAATAAGATAGAAATGTCTTCATAAAATCACTTTTAATTTATATTTATAGAAAATGATGAAAATATATCTAAATAAATGGTTTTATATGATTCAATTATGAGATAACATATATGAATTTATGATAGTTATAGAAAACTATGCAATAAAAACATCCATACACATGAAAGTGCTTAGATCATAGAAAGAGATTCATCAACAAAAACACATTATGTTACACTAATGAAATACATAATATACATGTGTAAAACTACAAATATTTGCACCAAAAAATATTTATTTAATAGACTAAATCTCTACCATCACTGAAGATGACTCTAAACTTAAATCGAACTTTCCATAATGACACAAAGGGTCCTTATAAATGGAAAACAATAAGTGAGTGAGACATTGTTATTGGTTAAGTGAAAAGATGGGATATGATCATTACACAATTTAAAATTTCCCTTATCATATATATGAGTATATATAACACTTAAATAACGATATGCATGTAAACAAAACACACAATAAGCCACACTTGGTAACACATATCCTAATCTAGACTTCACATCGAGTGTGAAAAGTGACACAAACCAACAATCCTTGCCCACAATAATCTTCATGTTAGCCCTTTAGTCTCAAAATATTATCTAACACTTATCAATATATATATGTTATCAATATTAATCTAAATATAATATGTTCACATGTTGTACATCAAGACTAGATCCCCTATTCATGTCTACTTAAATTTTTAAGTCATATAAATCTATCTTGGGAAAACTCATCAATAAATATCTAGACTAATTATTATACACATGAACATTTTTGGTTCCTTATTCCACATTTCATAATTCATGTGTTAATATTTTTCAATCATCACTCCTAGAGTTTAGCTAAGTGCATAATGTCCTATAACACCCTAACTATAAAAATTTATAGCAAGTCATTTAATAAACAAGGAAAATAAAAAAATAAAGAGAAGAACTAAGGAGAAAACTTAGATCTAATCTACATGCTTAAATATTCTCCCTACTTCAAGTTTAGATTGATTAATTCATATCTTATACACTTGAAATAAATGTGTTTACCTTCATATTTCATCACCTTCTTGTACCAAATAAAGGTTAATTTTACATATAGCTACATCATCACTTATATGGAAGAGAATGTTTACAACCCTTGCTTGATATATTCCACTTAGACACAATTACAACTATATGGAGATATGATTATATCATGTGGGATACATAGTTTATAACCTCACCTTGGTGGATGCATTATCCATACCCTTTATTTTTTTATGATTGTCGAACTAGATAAAACATGAAGAAATATAAAAATTAAAGTCTAATATTAAGTAAAATGGGAAATTTAACATATAAGGAGGTGTGACATTACAAAAAGATGCAATGATAGAAAACATAGATCATGAAACTCAATTTAAGTCAAACTTAGCAGGTTATATAAAAAGATACACATAAATTCACCCAATGATGATTTTGTTTAGGTGAAACTCAGTGATCACAAAAATAAGTGAAAAGCTCTTGAAAGTAACCTATATTTCACACATGTAGAAAATAGTTTAAACATTCTATATCCAAGTTCATATTTTTTTTATAAATCATTTAAGGTTTAATCCTTCTATCTCATTTATTCTTATTTACATTGATATTTTCTTTTTTACACTACACTTAAGCCATGTTATATATTTAGATACTAAAGTATATCTAAATACAATAATATAATGCCATATTTTTTTATAAAAATTCATTAGTAAAATTTATTTAATCTATTTTGAGTAAAACAAAAATTAGGGTAAAAGTAAATGGTGAACCTCAACACTTGCTCTCATAAAACCTAGGGTATTCTAAACACTCAATTTTCTATGGCTTCTTGATTGATTTCAGATCTATTTTTTCATTTATACACTCAATCCTTACATTCTTGATCCAACCCCCATTATTTTTATTTTAAGTGCCTACACTATTCATAGGTTTCCTAGGGTTTAATTATCTTCCTCCAAATTTGATTGTCATATTTGAATCGTACCTTTCTCCATAGATTAACCTTGACTGCTAATTTTTTTAATCTTTTTGGCATCATTTAGATTTTTCAAATGGGTTAGAAACTTTTTTAAATTATTAAAAAATAAAATACCAAATGTATTTCTAACAACTCTATCCCAATGCCTCATGTACTAAGGTAAAGCTAAACAAAAATAAAATCAAAAATAAAAATTAAAACACTATTACCTTTTATTTTAGAGGATAATTCACTTTGTTGAAAGTAGAAGTGGATTATATGTAGTCTTAATAAGTATTTAGAAATGTTTTTATTATAACATCTCTTATTTAAAGCTTTTAATAGTTAAATTGATAAAATTTGATGCATTAGATAGCTTAAGAAATTGGCAAAGCTTCACTATTGGATATGAGCATAGAAAATTACAAAGGGGAAAGGTCTATTTATATAAATTTTAAATCAATGAAGACCCCTCATATTGAATCCAATATGGATGATTATAAATTCATCCTCAACAAGGAACATGGATCATCACATGGATTGATAACATGATCCCTTCATCTTGTCCAAGATGAAGGGTAGAGGAAGGCTCCTCAAAATATTACAAATGGGATTAATATGATCCCTCCATATTGAATGTAATATGGAGGTTGGAAAATTATACTCAAAATATATTTTTAATATTAAATATGATACCTTCATCTCGTGTCCAAGATGAAGGGTAGAGAACCATTTTCAAAAAAACACATATATAACTAATGTGGGCCCTTCATCTTGTTTCCAAGATGAAGGGTTGAGAGTGCTCCCTAAAATATCTCATAAGATTCATTAAGGTCCCTTCATATTTTATAAAATATTAAGGGTGGAGAATAATCCTTATTATTAATTCATTTATTAATTGGTGATCTCACAAAAGGATATTCCATAGGATCTCAAGATTCTTTCTCAAATGAAGATGCCCTTTTGAATGAGACATAAAATGAATAATTAATAATTGAAAATAAAATATCATTCCATTTGTATGGAATTATAGTTATAAAAAATATTAATTAAATTAATCAATAAATAAATTAAATTAATATAATGTGGAGAATTTGATTACAAGAATGATTTAATATATAATTAAAGAAGGGGAAATATTTAAATTAATTTATCAGAGAAGGAGAATTAATGAATTTATTAGATAAGATGACATTAATGATAATTAAACACATTTAATTTAGTGAAATATCCCACCTAGGGATTCCCTAAGGTGAATTTGAACTCATACATTAGATGAATAAATGATTTCAGACCAGTTTGTGTAATTAGAGGAAGTTATTCCATTTTGTAATTTTAACATGGGATTGATAAAAGTGAAGTGTCTACATTTGACCCTATTTTATAAGGTGTTGTGATATGTATGCAAATTAACATCTTCTCAAATATTAATAAAAAGCATTAAAATGGTCATAGAAGAATTTTTTTGCTAAATGTGTTAACAAATAGGTTCAAATATGTCTTAAAACAATGTTTGGTAAACCTTGGATGCCCCCTCAAGGGGAGAGTCATTATTTTTGGATAAGTAGGCATATTAAATAAATAAATAATAAGATATAAAAATCAAAATAAGAGGAAAAATAGACAATGGGGCTAGAAATAAGTCTCTAGAGAAGAATGAAAACATATTATGTCATAGGGGTGAAATATGTTTGAAATAAAAGGATATAGATTCACCCTAGGCATAAAATTGGTTCATTTCTACCCTATTCATTCAAAACTTACCTCTGATAATTTATAAAAAAAATTGACCTACGTAAAATGTCTCATAGACCACATTTGAGATCACTTCTCGACCATATTCAAGAGTTCAGACAACCATGGGGAATAGGACCACCAATAGATATATTTATTTCTATATAAAAATTTCCTTAAATCACATTTATTACACTTATAAGTAGACAAAATAATGAATTCATTATTAGACACACAAATAATGAATTTATCTATAAATATAGTGAATTTGACCATGAAAAGGATGAATTCATGTTCAAAAATGGAAATTTCACCAAATGATGAAATGACACAGACTAATTTTTAAAAAAGTGATGAATTTAACCATTAAAATGATTCTTTGGCCTTGAATATGATAAAAATGTTGATACAATTAGTGAATTCACCAATAATTGAAATAATCTAGAAAATAATGAAATGGTTTGATAAACAAAAAATATGATCATAATAGTAGTGAAAATTCTAAAGATAAAAAATGATCTAGTAAATAATGAAATGGTTGTGCTAGTGGTGAACTAGCTTGGTAAACAAAAAATTCACCATAAAAATAGAAAAATGGCTTGAGCCATGAATAACAATGAAAATGACCTTGTTTATCATTGAATTAACCATGAAAAAAGTGAAATGGACTTGATAAATGACAAATTTGCATGAAAACATCCTAATGCATATAAAAATAAAAATTGATCAAAGAGAAAATTAAAAAAGTAAGTGATGAAGCTAAACAAAACATGATGAAGTGATTGTGCTATAAAATAGACTTGATTATCAAGTAGAATGTGATTAAATTAGATATAAATGACTGAATTTATCAATCTTGATTAGATTATAGGAGTAGGTAGATGTAATCATGTTATGTGATATGCAGTTTCACATCTTATGACATCTAAAAGTATGGACTGATGATATGTCCAACTTCTTTACAATGATTAGCCTCCCTAACATGGTGAGGATGGCATCAATTAGAACAAGTCAAGAATTAATAAATGATTTAATAGAGAGATGAAATTTAGATACTTTAACTTTCTATTTATTGATAGAATAGGTGACCATTAGATTGGAGGATGTCTTGCATATTTTTTGAGTGTATATCATAAGATGGCCATGTTACTAGTTAGCCATAAGGCTTTTACATGGTATGTTGGAGGACTTAATAGACTAAATTGACATTTATATGGTTTGAGGTGGTTATATGGCCATTTATGAGATTGAGTGGTTATGGATGTGCCATGAGATGGGGCCATGGAGGTTGATCCACCAGTAGTTGATTGGGTAATTATTATTTTTATGGTTATTATCAGTGGCATTATAATAATAATAATAATAATAGAGTGAGTGATTCAATCAAATGGACTTAGGTTGAGTAGTGGGGTATACAATGGAGCAAATAATGATATTTGCATGGGCATTTATATATTGTCATAATTATATCATGATCTTCATTACATGGTATACTATGGATGATAGAGTATTGGTGCAACCACATTGCTCTAGGTCTAAACATGGGAGCATATTTATATTGAGAGACTAATATGGTAGTTATATTAGAGGAAGACATAGTAATTTATGGCATATAGGTGGGACCCATACACATGTGACATAGGGGAGAGATCTAGTACTATAGATGATCCCTAGATGAGATGATAGAGGGAGATCTGACCTATAGGCCTTATTTAGGTATCTAGTATCGATGGATTAAGGATGAGGAGTATACATTATATATGAGAAAAATTTGTTACATTATGGGATGGTATTATTATACCATAGAGATATATAGACCATATATGGTGTAGCATCTATTTTGGCTGCATTAGGATGTACCCATGGGGCCAAATCCCTTTGCCCATGTAAACAAATAAACATACCATTAGGGACACATAATGGATCAATTAGAGGTAAGGGATATCTTTGGGTTGATTCCTTAGGTACAGTCATCTATGTAGTATAAAATAAATCTAAAAAACCCACCCATAATCTATCTAAATCATTGAAGAGTGATCCCTTCTAGAAATGAGGTAGCATCTACACTCAATACTAAGTAGTATGATTCATAGTTTAAAAAATAGGCCATTATGATGAAAAATATTAAAATTTAATGTAGCATAAAACTAAGTATATGTTAAAAATACAAAAATCATGAAAAATACACTTCAAAAAAAATAGAATGCAAATTTGCATTACCAGTCAAGCATTATGGCCTTCAGAAGGTCTAAAATACATGATTTGGTAAAAAAATCAGGGAAAAATTAAAAATTAATAAATTTGGTTTATCTTAATGTAAAAAATCCCCACGACTATTCATCACTTTATAAAATATCCAAGGTGAAAAATAAGAACATCTCTAGAATTTATGAATCAAAATTTATGAGCCACATAAGTACATTACTTCAAAAATTATGTCAAATGGTGTAGGGTTAGCACTTGGGTGTTACATCTATCTATAAGGAATTCACATGGTAGATTTGGATTATCATTATAGTAAACCACTATCATTAGCCACTAGTGTTTAAATTCAATGGTCACATGTGTTTTGCATAGTGGTTAGTATCCAATTAGTTAATGTGAGCTCTTTACTTTAAACACATGCCACAAGAGCACCATAAGCACAAAATAAAAACTTCCAATGGATTCCATAAGAGCACCATAAATATAATATGTCAAAATGAGGATTTTTGATAATACATGTAATAGGATAACCTAATGGTATGAACCTTGATCCATATTTTTTTTCAAAAAAAGGTGAAAATTATGCACTGTAATCTCTACTACTACTTGTCCTACACATAAAAAACTTTCTATAATTCACAAAATATAACTAAAAGGGTCAAAATCTTAATTTTTAAAAAAACTATGTTTGTGACTATAATTATACAAAATATTGGTTTAGACCTAAAATTTCTATATATTTTCCAAACAATTAGAGGAACCCAAAAAATGACCCTAAAATTTTAGTCTTGGCATATATAAAAGAAAACCCATTAAGTAATTTTGAAAACCCACAACATGGATTGGCTCAAAAATTTATTTGGGGCTTAAATAGTAGCATGGGAACTCTATAATTAATTAATATACATAACATTATATTCATCCAAACATAATTTTAGATCCATCAAAATTCTCAAAACCTAAAAAAGTTAGTGATATCTTCATAAAAGCTATTTTCCATTTAAATATACAATCAATGATGAAAATAAATCTAAAGAAAAATATGTATTTGAGATAATTGAAAGATAAATATTATGGATATTGATTTGAATATATATGATAACTTAGGATGGCCAAGGATAACTTAGGATGTATAGGGTTTCGGGGTCCCTTCAAAACCTGCTTTTACCATAATCTAAAACTTAGGATGGCCAAGGATAACTCAACAATGAATGCATTCATCCACACACTAGTGCTTATATAATAGAAAGTGATTCACCAATAAAATAACATTTTATTATAGTAACACAATACAATTGTACATGTGTGCAACCAATAATGCTTGAACTAGATTATAATTAACTGATAGACAAAATCTCCACCAGCTTTGGACATGAATCGAATCTCTAATAAACACTCCAAAAGGAGACAAAGGGTCCTTATATAGGAAAATTAAGAGGTGAGTGAGATATTTTTATTAGATAAGTGAAATGTGGGATATGATAATCACCCAATTTATAACTCATCCTTCTTAGACATTTTAGGATAAATAACACTTAATTAATGTTTTGAATATAAAAAATGTATGTAATAAGTCACACTTTGATAACACATTTCCTAAGGTGACATTCACATCAAGTGTGAAAATGACACACACCAACACTCCCCTTGAAGACAAGATTAGGTGATGTGGTAAAATAAAATAAGTCTTAAGCTCAAAGTATGGGTCATAATAACTAAGCCTGATGAGGTACCCATATACAATGAAAGAGTAATAAATTAATGAAGTTAAACATAAAAAACCCCTATGTCACTTTATTAATTAGTGCAAGTACAAAAGACATATAAAAAAACTCACCCAAAATATTTATAAAGCACTGAAGAGTAATCCTTTCATAAAATGAAGTGGAACCTATACTCAATGCTAAGCAGTATGATTTAAATTTTAAAAATACTCCATTATGCTAAAATAAATATAAGTTGGTATCAAAATAATTAGATGTTGAAACTAAAAATATCATTAAAAACACACTCTTTTAAAAAACATCCTTCTGATTTGAGTTAATAGTCAAACATTATCACCTCTAGAAGAAAAAATAAATAAGTCACATACTTTATGACATATAGGTGGAATTATGTGTGACCCAAACACATTAGACATAGGGGAGAGATTTGGTAATATAGATGATCTCTAGATGAGATGATAGAGGTAGATCTGACCTGAAGGCCCTATTTAGGTATTTAGTATCAGTGGCCTAAGGATGAGGAGTATACCTTATATATGATAAAAATTTGATACATTACAGGATGATATTATTATACCATAGAGAGATATAGACCAAATAGGGTGTAGCATATATTTTGGCTACATCAAGATGTACCCATGGGGCCACATCCCTTTGCCCATGTAAACAAAGAGACATACCACTAAGGACCCGTAATGGATTAATTAGAGGTAAGGTACATCTTTGGGTTGATTCCTTAGGTACTATGGCCTATGTAGTAGGTCCAAAAAATAAATAATTTAGTATAAGGTATATGATATGGTGGGCCTAGTAGTGGCCATTAACATTGACTATTCCATTGGGTTGTGATCAATGATAAGTACAGGGAGATTAGAGAGGTTAGGAATGTGTATCACTATGAATTTGTAAATTTATACCAATAGCAATGATGATAGATTCTAGATCTTATGAATGTGTATATGAGGAGGGAGAGTAGGAGGGAGAGGGGGATGTAGAGGTAAAAGTGGAGTATGTAGAGGAGTAGGTGAAGGTAGGGTCAGATGAGGAGATGGTGGAGGAAGGGACAAATGAGGAGATGGTGGATGTGGATGTAGGAGGAATAGATCATTCCTTGGATATAATATAAAATGTAGGATAGGATGGCCCATTGAGACCATTAGTATCATCAAATAATTAAGCTATCATTGACATGTTGTGATAAGAGACTAGTACTAGAGATACTTAGATAGCTTAGCTACAATATAGATTATATCATTACTCACAATAATTGATTTCAACACAGTTATATTAGTGTAGATTAAATAGATATTTACAAACTAAGAGAATAGGTGAGCTAGATGTTACATGTACATGTGTAACTAACTACAAAGAGAGATGCCACTATAGAAGAGCATGATTTGGTGTAAGTGGATTGGGATTTGGCATGGCCAAAGATGATGTGTGGAGAGGAAGAGAGATAGGGCTCATGTGGAATTAGACATAGTAAAAATAAAAAGAAATGATGTTTTATGGATTATGATAGAGATGTGATTACTATACACTTCTAAGAGGATCATTTGGGCTAAGGATGAGGCCAACTATTATAGGAGCCTATATGATGCAATAGTATTAATTATATATAAGGGTCCTATTTTTTAGAGTACATTGGATATATACCATCATCAAGATCAATAAATTCATGAAGGACCTTGACATCAATTAGATATGTGGCCCAACCACCTCCTTTATCACAAAATATGGGTCATCTATGACTACCAACCCTACCTCAAAATAGGATAGGATATATCTCTCCATAATATGACACACAAAATAGACATGAAAGCAATGGGCAGATCCAAAGTTTATGTTGAGACTGAGCTCTACAGTTTTTATCCATGATATGTAGATATTTATATGATGTACTCATATGACTCAAGATGTATACATATTCTCATTGATGTATATTACTCATTTTGATGTATATATGGATAATTGACATTTTATGTACTTATATAGAGATCCATGAATCTAGATTGTTATCTTATGTGATGCTTATTTCATTTACTTATGTCTCTTTTAATTAGATAAGAACTCTTTTATATGAATTTGATTTACATATGTTCTTACTTTGATTATTTATGAGATATATGTTATGATTAATGATTTGATGCAATTGATCATGATGTTTGTTAGTATTACATTTGGATCAGATAAAGAGAGATAGTTGATTATAACATTGCTCTATGACTACAGCTTCTTGAGACATGATTTTTAATATTTCACATGAAAATATGCATCATAATATAGAAATGAATCATGTTAACATTTCTGTGTCAAAATGCATAAATTTGAATTCAATATGTAAATGTATATAGCTCATAACAAGATATATAAAATCAAGATTTAAATGTAAAACATAATTCACTTAAATCAATTTCAATTTAGATACAAATGTTCAAAACTTAAAATCATGATATGTGTAATGAAGACTTAATTGAAAGTCATAATGTACTAAATTTAGTCAACTGAGTAATAACACACAAACAAATAAACAAACAACACACAAAAACACAAGCAAAATCAAATAAACATTCCATTAGTAAGTGAGTGTGTGACAAAAAAGGAATTACTCTTGAAAACTGATAAAATAATCATTACTAAAAAGGGGGGAATAGAAGAATAAGGTAGGGGTGGCTGAGATAAATCCAAATTCCCCATACAAGTGGACATTTCCTACATAGTCCCATAGACTTCAAGACAAATGTTTTTCTCGTAGGATTTGGTAAAGAATAAAAGTTATGACAAGTTAAAAATACATATTATAGAGGAAAAATATGAAAGGAACTCAGAAAATTGTGAGAGCATATAATGAATTAACTTGACAAAATGATAATAGAAATGCTCATAAAACATCGAGAGCATGGGCTAAGGAATGGCCAAGTTTACGTTATAAAAATGACCATTGTCTATAGATATTTAAATATAAATTAGGAATATAAAATATTATTACATTACTTTTTTAAAGATCATTCACTTTGTCAAAAGGAGAAGTGGCTCAGACGTAATCTCAATAAATCTCTAGAAATGTTATTTGTTATATCATATTTTATTCAAAATCTTAAATAGTTGAATCGATATAATTTGATACATCAATTATCTTAATAGATTGGTAAAGGTTAACTATTGAATATAAGCATTAAAAAATACAAATGGGAAGGGTCTATTTATATCAATTTAAAATTAATGAGGACCCCTCATCTTGACTCCAGGATGGATGGTTACAAATGCATCCTCAACAAGGCACATGGATTGATAACATGATCCCTTCATCTTGTCCAAGATTAAATTTAGAATAAGGCTCTTCAAAATATACCAAATGTGATTAATATGATCCCTTCATCTTTCATCCAAGATGGAGGATTGATAATTCTCCTAAAAATATCCTTTTAAGTGTCAATATGGGCCCTTCATCTTATTTCCAAGATGAAGGGTGGAGAACCATTCTCAATAAAGCACATGGATAACCAATGTGGGTCCTTCATCTTGTTTCCAAGATGAAGGGTTGAGAGTGATCCCTAAAATATTTCATAAGATTCATCAAGGGTCCTTCATCTTGTCTCAGTGCTCCCTAAAATATTTCACAAGATTCCTTGAAATATCCTTTTTATGAGCACACCAATTAATAATTGAATTAATATGAAGAATTATTCTTCATCCTTCATCTTGTCTCCAAGATGAAGGATGAATAATAATTCTTCATATTAATTCTCCAAGATGAAGGATGAAGAATAATTCTTCATATTAATTCAATTATTAATTGGTGCGCTCATAAAAAGGATATTTCATAGGATCTCAAGATTATCTACCAAATGAATATGCATTTTGGAAGGAAAAGTAATAATTAATAATTAAAAGTAAAATATAATTTCATTTGCATAAATTTTGATAGATTTGGAGGAAAAGGGTTGAGAGTGCTCCTTAAAATATTTCACAAGATTCCTTGAAATATCCTTTTTATGAGCACACCAATTAATAATTGAATTGATATGAATAATTATTCTTCATCCTTCATCTTGTCTCCAAGATGAAGGATGAATAATAATTATTCATAATAATTCAATTATTAATTGGTGTGCTCATAAAAATTATATTTCATAGGATCTCAAGATTATATATCAAATGAATATGCATTTTGCAAGGAAAAGGAATAATTAATAATTGAAAGGAAAATATAATTTAATTTGCATAAATTTTGATAGATTTGGAGGAGCTTATCATAGATATTTAAATCATGAAGAGGAGTCAATACACATGAATAATAATTCAATCCACAATCTATTAATTCTCACTAATATTCTTCTACTGCTCTCTTATATTACAACCATACATGAAATACATATTGTATAGGAAAGTCATTCCTATAATTGGGGATATACAAGCTCTATAAATATCTCACAAATAAACTCCAAACTAACAATGAAATATATACGAATATATTGTGACTAACAATATATTCGAGTAACTAATAATCTATATAGAATTAACCCCATAAACGATTAATGTAATATAATTATAATAAAAATATTTACATTGTTACATATTAATAATCTGAACATACCTCAACATTCACCCCTTTGTGAAAATTATTAATCCTATCTACACCCCCTTAATGTGAACATGGGGGAAACAAATCTCCCATATCTGCACTTGTACTCATGAGTCAATGATTTTTAGAGGATAATCACAAACCTTACACGATGGTTTTACAAATGGCTGACCAAAAACCAATAACAATGGTTTTACAAGTGGCTTACGATAAACCACAAAGAAATTGTTTTACAAGTAGCTTACCACAAACCACAAAAAAATGGTCTTACAAATGGTTTACCATAAACCACATCATGATGTGTAGTATGGTTTCTATCTCTCATCACTATCACATTTGTATAAGTTACATAGGAATATTCAGTTCACTTAAGTCACATGTGAATAGGAATACATAATATGTTCTTATTTAAAACCACAACATGTTGAAAATAACACAAAAAAAACAAATAAAAATAAAAATTCCATAAAACTAGAAACTAGCCCCATCACTAGCGGTTAACAAGAGGCTATGAAACCTCCAGCCTCTATTTCCTCCTTTAGTGCCTACTACTTACTTATCCTGATGTGTCAATAAGGCTCGATTCAAGAGAGATCCCTCCCACAATTAAACATTGCATATAATTGAAATTGCATCCATAGTATAAATATTTTTATATTTTACAATTTTTGATAGTGACTCACCCAAATCTAAATGACTTTGAATTTTTTGACATGACTCTTTTACCTTAAAACCAAATATTATAACTAACACTTGAATCTCATTTTAAATAAACTAAACTTCTAAAAAACACTTGGACTCATTAATAAACACAAAAATATGACTCATTTGATATAATTAATTATTTCAAACCAAGAATTTAAAAATTATGACAACAAGCCGCTAACTACACAATATAACATTAAAACATAGTTATAAATACCATGCAATAAAAACCAACTATAAGGACATATAAAAAATGAATACCTAAGATTTCCATAATTAAATTTATAAAAATAAAGAATAATTACTTGACAATATATGACCATATTTTAACAAATAAAAACATATACTCAAACTTTAACGAACCTATTAAAGAAAACTGCAGGTACTAAGTGCATTGATTTTGAAGGGATTTATTGGAGCTTTTTAAAAAATAATAATTACCTAAATCATATAACTATATTAATTATATTATAATATTATGAATACATGCCTTTAGTTAAGATGCCTTTTTAAAACATTAAAATATTCCTTGACCATGAATGGTTCAGTTTTAGCCATGCTTCGTTGAGTTTTCAAAAAACTAGTTCTGATTTTACATAAGAGTAAAAATTTTGAGTTAGAAGGATGTTGAATGGAAAAAAAGTATTTTTATAATTAGGTTTGTGAAATATAGGTCAATAAATTAATCAATAAGCTTGCAAGTAGTATTATAAACTTATGTAAAGGTGACGAGACTAGTATAAATCATATATCCTTCAACTATGTTTATTGTTGTAAATAGTAATGTATGGTGAGACCAATAAGAAAAAATTTCAATATCCTTATCAAACCTTGACTGAATAATTGGAAAATATGTCCAAAAACTAACACACAAAAGAGATAGATCCACATTGGGGAGCAACCCAGATGTACAAGCTAGGAAACTTAAGATGACTTGGTACATTGGAAGCCAAGAGAGAAAAATGAATAGAAACTGACAGGAATATAAATCCATTAAATAGATATAGCATTCACTATGCCTAATGACTAAAAAAGGTTCACATAAATCCTTTAGTATATGTCCAAAAAAATCTTTGAGCATGAATTTTTAGAAAACTAGAAGATTGATGTCAATGCATTCAAGACTATGCTTCTAATAGTAAGAATTGCCAAAAAAATGTAGTTATGGATTTTTTTAGATCCATGACTAAGAAAAATCATAGAAAATAGACTTACAATAGCAAATATTATCTAAAAAATATAGATATAAAATCAAATATATATATCTAATGAATTTCATAGACAGGGGTAACAAAAAATAACAAAGGGGCTACCCTATTTAATTCTCAATCTTCCATACGCACTATGATACCATTGATAGGATCTAGAGGAGCTTATCATAAGGATATAAATTATGAAGAGGAGTTAAATACACAAATAATAATTCAATCCATAATATATTAATTATCACTAATATTCTTCTACTTCTCTCTTATATTAAAATCGTATGGGAAATACATATTATATAGGAAAGTCATTCCTATAATTAGGGAGATACAATCTTCATAAATTTCTCACAAAATAAATCCAAACCAAGAACCCACTATATATGAATATATTATGACTAACAATATCTTTTAGTAACTAAAAACCTATATAAAATTAATCCCATAAAATATTAATGTAATATTTTTATAACAATAATATTTATGTTATTACATATTAATAATGTGAACATAGCTCAATAAATTTACAGCTAAAATAATGAATAATTAAATTAATCAAGAGATAAATTTAACTAATATAATTTGGAGACTCTGATTATAATAATTATTTAAGACATGATTAAAGAAGGGGAAATATTTGAATTAATTGATCCAAGAAGGATAATTAGTGAATTGATCAAAGTAGATTAATTGATTAGATAAAATAACAAGAATGACAATTGAATAAATTTAATATGGTGGATTATCCCACATATATATTACCCAAGGTGGATTCAAAATTTTATGTTAGATGACCATATGATTTTAGATCATTTTGTCTACAATTATGGGAAGTCATTTCATTTTAGACACCATGCTTTAAGACATGTAACAAATAAGTGCATAAAATTATAGCATAAGATCCAAGACCTAATAGATATTAATTTCATTATGATAAATGGGCATCAATATAACCATATTATAGCTATATAGATAGATATATATACATACATACACACACACACATAAACACCTATTCAATTCTTGAAAATATTTAAAATTCCATTGCTAAACCATAATTCTCCAAAGTATAATAATGTGCATATGGCCACATCTATAAGCCACACCAATATACAACTTGAACATAAAATCAATAAAATTATTGACATAGATTTGAGATCTAAAATTAAATAACATAATATTACATTTTATGAACATGAAATATAAAATTATGCATCTATCAGTGGTTCTAAATGCATACATGGAATTGTAAACTATAGTTATTATATCACACATGAAATTATGATTGATAATGCTTATATATAATACTTTATTTCCATGTGATTCCCACCCCATCAAATTTTTATTAAATTAGAGTTAATTAAAACAACCAATAAATTGTAATCATCACACACCCTTAGTTGGTATTACTCTTTCACTTTTATTTGGTTCTCAAATTTACCTAATTTGGTTCTGTGTTATACCTAAAACAAGATCATTTAATACATTAATTAGAATATTTTATTAATAAAATCAGAGCAATTCCTTCAAAATTACATAATAACATCAAATTTGCGCATAATAGTTATTTACACACTATATGTGGCTTAACCTATGAGAGAGTTGTTACACCTTAGAGTTCACTTGTATAACCAAATAATAAACCATAAAAGTTAAAAATGATATATCTTAATATGATTATATCATATCTTCCCTTATAAACACCATGTTACGAGGCACATAATAAAAGTGTAGTAAATAATCACCCATAACATAAGATCTTAAAGCTTCAATACTTATAGTTTTACATTTAAGATACACATCACCTCACAATCCACATCATATTATTGACTTGAAACCATTATAAATATGTTTAATACAACATAATATATCACAATATACAAAATTTCAATGAGGATATTATGTACACATCATTCCTATAGATGATGAAAATTATTACACATATCACAATCATTTTTATGATACATTAAACAATGTTTTTACACCATATATCTCAGATATTGGTATTATAGACCAAATTATTGGGTAGGATTGCTAAGCCACATCATATGCCTCATTGATACATATTTATTGAACCATATACTTATTTATATATATATATATATATATATATATATATATATATATATATATATATATATATATATATATATATATATATATATATATATATATATATATATATATATATAGCTTCATCTATGTATTTTACCTTTCATTTTCATATATTCCTATATATTGATTATATTATTTTATCTGCTCAATTCGATGCATTGGCACTTGTTTTCTATTTTCATTGACACTCTTATAGCCATTTTTTTAAATATGTAATGATGATCCTATCTATATTATTGTGTATCCATTTTTTATCACGTGTGTAGGCATCACAAATATAAAAACATATAAATTGGTACCTTCCATCACAACATGAACTATATTATGAGGCAATTTGTAGGTTGATTAGAATCCTACTCCTCTTATTCTTGTATTTTTTACCTTTGATCCTACCTACTTGAGCCCAATTATATAATTAGGCCTATATTTTATATTTTGTGAGACTTTATCCCATATAATTGTGTTCCCTTATGCCATCATTTATTTTCACACATGTGGTTTATGGATTATATATCTATACATACATTTTCAAATGGGGTCATCATACCTACCTATGTGTTTCATTGGTAATTTATAAATATACATCCACATAAGGGTGTATGTTACCAACATATATATCTTTGATAATATTATTGAAAAATACTACATATGGAATATACCACACCCTAGTGTGCTATGGACATACAATTATTATAGAACATCATAGCAAATGACTAGTTTTCACACATGGTACTTTTATTGACATAGCATACTAGACTTCTTACATACATATTAATCCTTATCAAATAATTTATACACCTAGGTTCCATACCATCCATACCTATTTCTAGACCTCATTGATATTATCTTATGATTGGGGGAAATAGTACATATTTACCTTTTGTTAGTACATTAATCAACCCTTATACCCTATACACCTTGTTCACCTATTCACTTTATGATTTTTATACTTGATACCAACATGAATAGTAAATTTACCACCAAGGTCTTACTTGTATTATAAAAATAAAATAAAATTACAAAATATAAATGACTAAAATCATTGTTTTCTACATGATCACATATTTACCTATACTAGGGGATGTCATATTCATATTTTACATGCATTTTTCTTATGGTATTTATTTGAGTGGGTGTTATGTATATATACATGTCCCACATGATTGTAGATAATCAAATGGATTTATTTCCACTCTTTCTCTCCTCTTGGGGATACTTATCAATATTGGCATACCTTACCTTGCAGGCATATCCATACAATAGATTATCTCGGTGATATATTTTATTAGAATCTAATTATCATAGTAATCCATATATATATATATATATATATATACATACATACATATATATATATATATACATATATATATATATATATATATATATATATATATATATATATACATATATATATATATATATATATATATATATATATATATATATATATATATATATATATATGTATATGTATGTATGTATGTATGTACTATAAATATATTAATCACTGTAAATGTATTAATATGATAATTTGTGGGTATCTCCATACAATATATAATCTCGGTGATATATTTTATTAGAATCTAATTATCATAGTAATCCAATTATATTAACACACACACACACACACACACACACACACACACACACACACACACACACACACAAGTCAATATAAATGGATTACTATGATAATTAGATTCTAATAAAATATATCACCGAGATAATATATTGCATAGATGTATAGATTTAAATTATTCCTTACTTATGTGTGCATGTGTATGATGTTTTGTATGTCCTTTTCCATATAAATTCAACTTGTCCTCATATCTTGTGAATGTCATCCTTGTGTATTATCTTTTCCACTTTTTTGGTATCACTTATTTGACTATTAGCATACTATGTTTGAATCCATGATGTCCATCATGCATATTTCTATACTATGTTTATTTTCATGATTTTCATAGTGCACATATTTTTCATTATGCTTAATTGATGGAGGCATTTATAAGGTACTTAGCATGGATCTTGTTAGAAAATTTAATGACTAATTGGGTTATTTTATACCCTTATTATAGTTTGGTATAAATAAATAATATTGATTTGTTATTTATTAACATGACCTGAAAACCTCATGTAAATAAATAATAAAACATAGGTGTTTATTTATTATTAATTATTTAAATGATTATCAGGACGGATGGACCCATTGTTTACAATGGTAACCTCCATTAATCCTCATTATAAATAGGGTTTTACCCTTATTTTAGAGTACACTTGGTGATTTGGATTCACTAGATTGTATGTCAATGATTGAATTATATTTTCATGTGCAAAATATATTACCCTGTTTTGTGAAGGATTGGTTGAGAGGAAGAGAGAAGTTGAAGGCTTTATACTAGGGGAATAGTTTCTCAATTATATGAATATCATCTTTATGGGTTTTTTACCTATCAAGTTTTTCTCATGTTAATATTTGTGTCATGTGTACATCGATATGTGTGATCTAATTATTATATGCTTTGATAATAATTTAAATTCTATATTTCATGTGTATGTTCATTAAATATGTAACTTCTTGTATTATATCATGGAATCAGATCCTGATGGAGTGTAAGAAATTGGCAAGCTTGGAAAGTAATTTGTATTGAATTTAATATTAAATTTCAAATAAAATTAATTTTTTTTAGCCATGTAGAGGAGTTGTATAACTAATGGTATGACCCTATGTGTCATATTGAAGGTTTAAAATTTTAGAACATTCATTCAATTATCTTTTTTGGATCTCTCAAATCTCAATAAAAGCATCATTAGATCATGATAATCAACTAGATAATTAAAAAAAATCAAAATTGCACTCAAATTTTGCCTAGGATACCATTACTGATGTTGTATAGCCTCCTACCTAATTTTTTTTTTAAATAATTATTTCCAAAGTTTTTGAAGCTCTACTTTAGTGTTGAACATTGGTTTTTCAATCAATCTTATAAACAAAACTTGTTTCCATATATTTGATTCATCAAAATACCCAATTGAATTTTTTTCTTCTCTATGTGAGGTGCCATTGTGGAACCTAGGGAACTTGGAAAATTTGATTTCTCAACCAAAATTCAAGTTTTAAGCTCCTTCCATCATCAATATGTAAAATCAGGTATGTTGGCAAGTTTTTAATCTCTATGGTGGCTTATACCATTTCTATGAGCACTTCTACATTTACTAGAGCACTATACCAATGCCACGAAGCTACAAGTATGAATTGTATTTCATATAGTCTAAAAAATTATTTAAAAATAAATTTATTTATTAAATCTTTATTTTTTTATAAGTGGCCCCCACCTTGTTTTAACTTGTTTTTTCAAAATATTAGAAATAATAATATTGATTTAATTTTCAAATTACATGAAAGTATATATTTTTATTTAAAAAACATATAAAAAAGTTATAAATATTTTTTTGTGCATGTAAATCTTCATTTAGTCTCCTAGAAGGGTTAGTGACTCTTACTTTACTAAAATCTCATAAGGAAGAGGTTTAGTGTTCAAAACCCACTATATCTTTTATTTTTTGGTCAAGTCAAATTATTTGTGGTTAATTAGGAAAAAAATTGGTTTGCATGTAGAGTATCTCATGTGTAATACCCTAGTGTAACTATGACCTTCATTTTTGACTTTTGACCTAGATAATCTTTTGTCAAGCATAGTCATGTGACTATTCATTTCCTAGGTTATTTCACATTATAGATGTATTAGTATGGTTATTTTATTTATTTTAGTCTTCCAATTATATATTTACATTATTATTAATATTTTTCTTAGATTAGTATATTTTTGTGACACTTGCAACACCTTATGTTATCAAAATCTTTCTCAATATTTTTTCTTTATTTAGCATTAAATTAAATAATTATTTTTTATTTAAATTATAAATTTGCTTTACTATCAAACAAAATATAAATTCACATTAAAAGGGTTATTTAAGATTTATCTATTGTCAAAATTTCTAGTTTAAAATGGAAGTTATGGCTTCTCCTAGCCTTGTGACTGATAAATCTCAAATGTTTAATGGGTCTAGCTAAAATATCTATAAATTCATGCTAAAGAAGAATTTATAGCCTAAAATTTATGGAATATATTCATCAGGATTGAAAAATACTCATTTGGATGACATTTTACCCCTGAAATTCCAAATACATTTCAATAGAAATCATAAGAAATAATGTTGATTATCTTAAGAAGTGTTAAGGATAATTTATTACTCCATATCAAAAATAAATAATCTCCTAAATTTTTTTGGAAACTCCTTGAGTCTATGTATAAGGGTACTCATCCCTCTAATATAATTAAGATTATTCTTAAAATGCTAACTACACCTGTGAAAGCTGATGAAAAGGTTCTTAATTATATTACTAAAATTAATAATATTAAATCCTATTTAGATGGTTGTAATTTTAATTTAATTCAATATCAATTATTATATTTCATTTTTTATATTAATATTCATGAAAAAATTCATAAAAAAATTTAATTTTGAATTCAAAGTACCAAACATAACAAGATATCCCTAACCTTACTACCCTATCAACTCTTCTGATTCAATAAGAGTAACTTATGTCTAATTTTGATTCTAAAGAGAATGCCACTTAGGCACCTCTCACTCTCAACCCTATTTCTGAGAATAATAGAAATCATAAACCTATCCCTAACTTTGTCCATGGTAAATATGGGTATAATAAATATGGTAATAAGAATCATAAACATAACTTTAATAGAAATTTCAATTTATGTGGTAAATTTGGTTATAGAATGGAAAATTTATTAAAAAAATATAGAGTTAAAAATTAAACTTGTAAAAATAACATATGGAACAAAATTGGTCAGAACCATTAGAATAATCAAAACCAAAATCATAACAATTATCAGGAACAAAATTATAATTTTATTGACTTATATGCTTCCTTGTTTTATTATAATGAGAATTAATGCATTTTATATAGTCGTTCATCTCACAATATTACTTATATAAAATTTTATTTGATACTAGAGATATTTCTAAAAATATTTACTTAGGTGGTAGTTCATTTTTAGAAGCAACTAAGGAAGGAAAGTAAAGTTTATAAATGTTGTTATTAATGATATTTTCTATGTAACTACACTTAATAAAAAAAATTCTTCTTAACTTATGAAATATAATTTCATTGTAACTTTGCTTAAAGTTAACTAGTCTATTAGAAATGAATCTAGTTTTATGATTGTGAAAGACATTCAAAATAATAGTCTATACATTTTTTTGATTCTTTTACATGTTGTATTTCATCAAATAATAATAATGAATCTCAATTATGGTATGAAATATTAGGACATGCTAATTTTAGAATTTTACATGATATTTATTCTCATAATATTGTTATTAGTTTTCCTTTTATCTTCTCTCATCATGAAAATTATGAAGGTTGATTACATGTTAAGAAACATACTAATCCATTTCATAAGAATCATGATGTGAATTCCTCTCATCCTTTAAAGTTAATTCATATTGATGTTTCAGGACTTATTGAAGTTATATCTCTTAATGATTCTTTATTTGTTGTTACTTATATAAATGATCATACTAGGAATAACTTGTTATTGTTCCTTAACCTATTCAAGTTATTGATCCAAATATTACCTAACATATTTATTCCCATAATTATTTGGTCATATTTCATTAAAAATAAATTGGATGTGTTGTCTAAATTTAAAGAATTTAAATCTTTTGTTGAAAATACATCTAATTTTTATATTAAGAGATTAATATCTAATAATGGTGGTGAATATATTAGTAAAGAGTTTGATTATTTTTTAATTAGTTGTGGTATTTAAGGGTAATTAACAACTCCCTATTCCCCTCAATAAAAAAGGATTGTTGAAAGGAAAATTTGCACCATTATAAAATGCTAGAACAATGTTGCATTTTGAAAATGATCCTAACTTATTATGGGTTTAGGATATCAATATTATTTTCCATATTTTGAATAGAGTCCATAATAAATATTTAAATATTTATACTCCCCTATAAATGTAGTCTAAAACTAAACCTAGTATGGCTCATCTTAGGATCTTCAATAGTCTTGCTTCTATCTTTGTTTCTAAAGTAAAAAAATAAAGAAACTTGATCCTAACTCTTATTATTAAATTTTCGTAGGTTATGGAGGTAAAAATAAAGGATTAAGAGTTTATTATATATTTAAATAACATATCATTAAGAATAGTAATGTTTTAATTCTCAAAAAAATCTTTTGTGATCCCTCTGTGGAACCCCCTTAATGTTCTTCTTTTGATGATCTTGGCTCTCATGTTTCTTCTTATGAAGAAATATATGTCCTAGAGGAATTTGAGCCATATTTAGATAAATTAGATTCTAAGGAACCTTTTGAATCTCATGCTCAATCTAAAATACCTAAATGGGAAAAAATCATTAATCTAATCTTCTAGTCTTTATAAATTTAAAAATTAACAAGAAGTCAAAATTTTTATCATACTTTAACGCCTATGTATGAATGTGAACCTTGATATTTTAAGTAATTAATTTACTATGATAGATGTAATGGTGATATACAAGTTGATTATAATTACTTAAATAAAAATTAGACTTGGGATCTTGTACCACCTCTACTTAAATGGCATATTATTGATTATAGGTGGCTTTATAAAATGAAATATAATTCAATGATAGGACAAAAATAAATTGAAAGAATGGAAATGAAATTATATTTCATGATTAAAGTTTGAAATGAGAATGAATTATAAAAAATAAGCTAATTAATGACTTATCACTTCATCTACTAAGAATTCATTGTAACTACCTACGAGAATCTTGATTTACACACTATAAGATGTAAACAAATATGTAATTACACACTATAAAACAAAAGCTGTCAAAAGACAAATAGGAATAGTAAAAATTATATAAAATATTTTTACATGCACCCTTTAATTTGTAGGAGAATTCATAAAACTAAGCATTATGTTGAACATTTAAAAAAATTCTTTTCCAAGCACTTTTTTTAGGATGTATGTTAGTTTCTCTACTATTATAAAATGTTGTAATTTGACACTACCATCTTTCACACAGTGTTGAATCAAATGAAATTTTGTATTGAAATGATTTATTCCATCATGAAATATTAGATTCTTTTCCATTTGGATTGAAAAAGTGTTTTCAACCATGAGTGGTTTTATTGAACCTTTTTGCTCCTAAAAGTATGAAATAACCCTTTTGATCTACAAGATCTCTCTAATTACCTCTAATACGACCATATATTATTATTCTATTGAATAAATTGTTGTCATTAATTGCTTCTTTAATTTCCAATTGACAGCTATTGTTCCCAAATTCATCATAAAACTCAAGGTGGAATTTCCATCTTCATGGTCGCCAACATAGCTAGAATCTTAGTACCTAACCAGTTTAAAGTCTCCTTCCCTATAGTATTTGAGCCTAAAATTCTATGTTCCTTTGAGATATTTGAGGAACCTTTTTTATTCTAGTCAATTATTATCCCTAGGTTATTTCATGAATCTTGAGAAGACACCAACATCAAATGATATATCTAGTTGAGTTTTGGTCACATAAATCAGATTTCTAATGACTTATATTTATTTAGTGTCATCAATAAAATATGTTGAATCTCCATATGTCAATTTGAGATTTCGTTCCATGGGCGTGCTGAGAGATTTATAATATTTCATTCCAAAGTTGATTATAATGTCACCAACATACTTATACTGAGTGATGAATAAATACTTTGGTTTTTGAATTAATTCAATACCCAAATAGAAATGACGATAACCCAAATTATTCATTTTAAAACTTTTTATCAACTTTGATTTGAATTTTTGTGATGCACCATTCATTGTTCCCTGTGATGAATAAATCATCAACATACACCACCATAAATACAACTATTCTGTCAATTTTTTTGATGAAAATAGTTACATATTTAAACTCAAAATGTTTTAATTTCATGTTCATGAGGTTCTTATATAATTTTTCATACCATGCTCAAAGGGCTTATTTCAAACCATACAATATTTTTTTCTAATTTACACACCTTGTGTTCTTCTTCATTTACTACTAAACCTTCATGTTGTGAATGTACATAAATTCTTTGAGGTCGCCATGTAGGAATACAATTTTTACATCCATTTGGTGAAATTTCCATCCATTATAAGATTTCAAAGGTAACATGGTTCAAATGGTAGTCCATTTTATTGTAGTTGAAAGGGTTTCATGATAGTCAATTCCTTATTTTTGAGTATAACCCTTTGTGACAAGCCTTGTTTTATGTTTCTCAAGTGATCCACTGGCCTTGTATTTGTTGTAGTAGACTCACTTACAACTAATAGGTTTGAAACCATATGGAGGATAAATCAATTTCCATGTCCCATTTTTGACCAATACACTGTACTCATTTTTCATTGCTTTTATCCAAGATCCAAGCTTATCAACCTATTTGAAATATGTTTATTCGAAATCAAACACAACATTGATTTCTTATTCTAAAGAATCATTCAAGGTGAGCTTTTTAATTATAATTTGAGTTTATTCAAGGAACTTGTTTGGTTTTGATGTGGTTGATTGTTCACATCATGTGTCAATTTTACCAACTTCATTAGGTTTCACATCTTTTAATGTTTTAGTGTCCCACTTAGGCATCTATTTTGATTCAAATTCATCCTCTAAAGTTTCATAATATTTTATCCTCTATTTTGATGGCCCTTGTTCATTGTCTGTTTAAGTTTCATTCTTCCCTTTAGGAGGATTTTTAATCTCATGTATAGGATATAATAGAAAATCTACATATTCCAACTATATGCCCCCCCCCACTCATTTTCTATAACATCTAAATCAATCTATTTGTAGACATTAAACTTTGCATACTTATCAAGTTGACTCAAATTTCAATCAATGTGATTTTTGTCCTTTGTAAACTCACAAAAGATAACTTCTATTATGACAAAAGAAAAGCTTCTTCTTTTTCTATTCATATATCCTATATGCCTTAGAGGATTTTCAATATCCCAAGTGGATGTATTTTTGACTCCTATGGTTGAATTTAAGTTTCCTCTCCTTTGTAATCAATGTGTAACAAGTCGATCTGAAAATTCTAAGATGTCACACCAAAGAGAGAAAAATCCCATTTTTCTATTCCCCTAGATGCTCTTTACTTGTACATATCTTTCTGGGGTAGTAAGTCCTCAAGATCATGTCGCATAGTAAAATCACACTAACTCTGTCACCCGTATCTTTTGAAATCTATGATTTTCGCCAAGGTAAATAGGTCAGTGGGATCTTGATAGTTGGTGGTATCTTATTGATCTAATTTCCCAAAGCTTTATTCACATAAAGGCCCATTGGGCAAACTTTGAAAAAAAAATAAGTCCCATGGAGTAGTGAAAATATGTCACATAGTACTAGGTACATTTTGAAAAATAAGTTGTGTTGAAAGTCCTTTTGAATAGGCCCAAGTCATCAGGATATATGAGAAGTTTCCATGTGGCATCAAGCAAAGTTTAAGTACCTGTAGGCAAAAAGTGAAAAGGCATAATAAAAAAAAAATTAATTAAAAAAATCAATGGCCAAGTTATTCAAATTAAAATGGATGTCCTTTCGAATGAAACAAAACAAAATGAAAACTTAGTGAAATAAATCCATTTAAAAGAAAATTTTGTTCATTCAAATAAAAACTAAGTAAAGGTTAAATCTTAATAAACATTTAGACAATTTAGATCAAATTTAAATAGAAATGGATCAAAATTACTAAGGAAAATTTAAAAAAAAAATCTTAGATAGTTAGATAGTTTACACAAAATCAAGGAAAAATAGTATAAAAAGAATCTTTACATTTGTTTAAAAACACAAGCATAAAATAGACTAAGACTTAATAGATTTTTGTAAATTCATATTTTTAACTTAATGTAGACTAGATGCAATTTTTATGCCAAGTTTAATAATGTAGGTTTAATATTTAGGCTTGGAAAAAACCATAAATCTCATGTTTAGAATTTAAATCTTCACTTCTAGCAAAGGTGTATTTTTAAGAAGGTACTTTAAAAACGACAACCACCAATGAATCTCTTAAAATTATAAGACCAAACTCCAAAGAAAAAATAGGGCCCAAATTTTTAGTTTGAAAATAGGGCATGTTGTGTAAGAAATAACAAAATGGTGCTAGAAAGAGGTCCTAAAATAGATTATGTCAAACTTATTATTTTCGTTTAATAAGTTGCCTAGTTATTTTCTAGGTTGTTAGACTATAAAATTGATTATCTAAGCCTCCAATGTCCCTATCTTAGCTAAAAGGACATAATTATCCTGTGAAAATTATAGGATCTTCCCATGACTTGACTAAAAACCCTAAAAAATTATGTGTGAATTATGTTCATGATAGGGTAAATACTACTAATAACACATCCATGCTTTTAAAGAAGTCATTATCAGAAGGTAAATTCAGCATGGGGATGTGGTATGTTACCTATTCACATTATCATTGGATCAAACAACATATTCTTAGTACTTTGGTCTACAAAAAGGGTGAATCACCACTTAGGATATCTTTGAGAATATGTTCCTTAACAATTTTAGTGTGCCTACTAACCCTTATATATTGTTTTATCATTTTTTTATAGCCCATAAGGAGCCTAATGAGCCAACTAGTGCATTCAACCATAGATTCCATCAACTATATATTAGGTTGAAATATCCTTTCCTACAAGATGAGGATGTGGCAACAGGAGTTTAACTCAATACCTTAGATCCTCTAAATTTCATGTTCATTAAGATGAACCTATTCTCCCTTACATGATTAGCAGTGGTCTATTGGGTCGTTATCAATGTAGAGAAATAATCAATGTCTCACATATTTACTACTGACCTTCTTATTATTTGGGATAACATGCCATTTATGCCCAAAATCCTTCTAATTAAATGACTAAATATCAACCCATGTATCAATATGTGCCTTACAATGAATCATTAACCCAAGACTTCATCCAACAAAACCTCCCTATGATAAATGAGAACCCTACTTACTCTTTTAATGAATGAAACTCAATTATTTTTTTGTATAATCAATATTTTAATTCATATTATTTTAGTTATCCAATATCTATGGGTGATATTACTAATCAAATTTGACTTGCTACAAGCGAAAATCAACAAGCAATTCATAATCCAAGATATGAAGTGACATACCTTAACACACCACATGGAGTCTATGAACCTAGTTATGTTGTTAATGTTGAATTGATCATGTGCATTGAGAATGTCCCATTTCACAAGACTAATCTATTCATTTAAGTCTATAACAATGGTTATGATGACTCTAAAGATGATGAAGCATCAATTATATAAGGTAACCTAGTGGACAAAAGTGTAATTGATAGAGAGTTGCCTACAAAAAATAAATAAAAATAAATTGAAGAATATTGCACTTGGATAGAAAAATAATTTTAGAAAATGGAGAATTTAGATAAGGAATATGCATATTAGACATCTGAATCATCATTATCATATGTTCCTACTCATCCATTTGAAGAGCTAGTCCAAGATGATGAGCATCTATGTGGAAGTGATGAAACATTCCCTACACCATCATAAGGGGATGAAATAAAAGAATAAAACTAAGAAGGATGAAGATTTTACTTTGATAAAAATGAGATGAAAGAGTTCAAAATTGATGATCTATCTCCTTAATTCAGCCCTAACTTTGAACCAATGGACTTTAGACAAGTGTTTCTCCCAGTAGCATGGGAAGTTAAGCCCAAAATGGGAAGTCAAGAATATTTAGGCCCAAATGAGGAAGATTTCCTCTCTAATATTGAGTTAAAGGAAGAGAATGATATCATGATTTACTTTGAGGACACCATAACTATTAGGAACTAAAAAACTTTTAAATCAGAGTTAATATAACCATAAATTAGATCTAACTTATGAAATAACATGCATCACATAAACATTCCTCAAATCATAGTTATTACGTAAGCATAAATGAGGAGAGCAAGATTAAATCACACATAACATAGATCTACCATGGTTCACCCAATGTGGGCTACATCCACCAAAAAAGTTCTCAAATAATATATTAATCTACAATAAGATTATAATGAAGTCTCATAGAGATGGAAAAATCTCTAATAGAAAATGTTACACAAAAAGTTACACTTTCACCTGCACTTGCACAATGCTATATCTCACAAGCTTCTATATCACACCTTTCAATAAACACCTACACTTTTATAAAACACCTAAACTTTGACTTTGATCCTCAAGGATACATCATAAAAATAAACCATCAACCTCTAAAGGCCACACCACACCCTGTATATATATCAAATGAAGTGAAATCCAAAAAAAAGAGGAGAAATTGAGTCATTATTATCCAATATAATCATCATATACAAACGACACCTCAATTATACCTCATCAAGCTCATCCAAAATCCCATCTAAGAAGGAACATGCCAAAGATAGAGTCTCCACCTTCAAGGCACATTTTCCAATGACATGTGATCACAACCAACTCCTTGAAACAAGGAAGGCATTATATTTTCTAATGAATAACCAATATCCTTAAAATGAATAAATCAATCCCAATTACAATTAGAAAATAAGTCACATGGAAATAAATAAATATAGCAATTAATTCCCTAAAAATAAGAAAGTCAATCTCCCTTCTAATAAATGAGGAAGTCACATGGAAATTATTAAATAAACATTTAATAATATTCCACTCACATATGGAGTACATGATACATTTATTCTCCACACCCTTGGATCTCTCTAAGCCCCAAAAATGTACCACCACGGTCATGTGATATCCCTAAAGGGCTCCACGCTCAACAATCTCCTGCTTGGAAATCATTTTTCTTGAACATAATCTATCACTACTCCATTATCATTAAAACCAACCAAATCTAAACATAATCTCAACTTGTCCAATGTGACCACCTTGGTCATCATATCCATATGATTATATCTAGTATGAATCTTCCCAGCTTCACCAATTTCTCCTCCAAAGCTATCTTAATGAAGTGATAATGTAACTGAATGTGTTTCATCCTTGAGTAGAAATTGGTGTTCTTTACCAAATGAATAGTACTCTAACTATCACTATGTAGTCTCCTAACTTCCTACTCATGCCCCAACTCTCAAAACAACTCATCTAACCAAATCATCTCCTTGATATATTTTGTGGCAACAACAAACTCTACCTCTATGGTTGACAAATCCATAACCTTATGTATCCTATAAATCTATCCATTGTATCTCCAATAGTAAATATATATCCTAATGTACTTCTCCTAATATCAATATCACATTCCATATTTTATTCCACATAACCACACAAAGTGGTATCTAATTTACCATAACATAATGCAAAATCCATGGTTCCTCTCAAATATTGAAGAATCCATTTTACTGCTTGCCAATGCTCATAACCTAGATCACTCATATACCTACTCACAACTCCCACTACTTGGCAAATATCTATCCTAGTACAAACCATGGCATACATCAAGTTTCCATTTGCTGATGAGTAAGATACCTTGGAAATCTTAAGCTTTTTAGCTTCTATCTTAGGAAACAACTCTTTTGATATTCTAATGTGGCCTACCAAATAAGTATCGATAGATTTAGCATCCAACATCCTAAACATTTCTAAGACTTTCTTCGCATACTCTCATTGAGATAAGAATAATTTCCTCTCCTTGTCATGAGTAATCCTTATACCAAGGATTTGTTTTGCCACACCCAAATCCTTCATAGAAAAGGAGTCACTATGTTTTTTCTTGAGCATATGAATATGATCTGTAAACTAAAAAAATACAAGTGTATTACATTTAAAAATCACTTGTTCATGTTTATGAGATCCATAAAAATTTCACTTTCTTGTGTTTAATTTGCATAAAGAAAGTAAAGTCAAAATTAAAATGAAGATTATAAGCAATAATAATTAGATAAAATCAAAGATAACACTAGAAAGTTGATAACAGAGTTCAGCTTCAATAGCCTACATCTCTGGGTCTTCCCAATAGTGAGGACTGTTATATTAAAATGCTACAACAAATGGCTTCAAAACCTTTACAATTCTTCAATTTTCCCTTCTCTAATATTTATATGCCTAAAAATATTTCTCTTAGACCTAAAAACAAAATCCCAAGGCCGTACAAGGCAAAAACAAGGCTCTAATCCTCTTAATTCTCTTTACACAGTCAGAAATCCATGTCAAAACAAGTAAAAATAACTCCCTTTTAAAACATTTCAGCCACTATGGCTGAAGTGGTCAAGACCTTATCTTTTTAAGCTCTAGGTCTCAAGTTTAAAATTGTCTCCTCCATTCTAGGTGTGCTTTACATGACATTTTGACTTTTCCTCATCCCTAGGCGTGCTTGGACTCCTCCTTGGGTGCTCAAACTTGGTCTTTTGTCCCACATTGCTGGGAATAAGTGGCTTACATGCATTTAAAAGTCTTGGTGCCTCCTTGGAAAGTGTCAACATCCCCCTTTTTTGGGAGACTTGGTGCTAAGTGTTAATTGCTAGCCTTGTCCTCTTCTCACGTGCCACATGGCAAGCATTCATGATCCATTCTTGAGATACTCCCATGTGGCATTTCTAGAAGTTTCTATGAACACTTGCTGATTACCACTTGTTGCCACCTGATTGGTCCATTTGGCATGCCCTCATTGTGCCACATCATCTTATGACACCAAATTTTTACCTGTTGAACCAAAACATTAGTGGCCTATAACTTTTGCATATGGTGTCTGTTTTGAAAACTGCAAAAAGTGTCAAAAAGCTCTCGATAAGTACTACAATGTGAAAATGATTTGAACTGAATTTGAAGACTTTGAAAAATAGAATGGTACATGGATCCACCTAGATCATTCCTCCCCACTGGGAACTTTTGGACCTCCAAAAGCTGAAATTAATTGGTAATGAGGTGAGGGTATTTTTCCCTCACCTTTCTGACTTCCATCCATCTAGCCTTGCTTGGGTGCATCCCTTTGAGACCAAAATGAAGATATTCAACATTACCTCTTCAGGAAGTCTGCATATTCCTGTCAAATATAATATCTTCCTATAATTCTATTAGATATTCAAGATAAAAATCATCAATGGAAGGAATGGATACACTTTCATCATGATCAATGATCACTAGAGGCTCATACAATTTCAAATTTACCACATTTACAAATAAATAAATCTACATGTAAGATGGTAAGTCTAATCAGAAAGCATTTGTGCCAATTTTTTTTCATTATTTGAAAAGGACCATACTAGATTGGTTTCAACTTTTTACCTTCACCTATCAGTCTTTCCTTACTAATGTGAAGCCATACCATATCACCTACAACAAATTGGTGATCAATACGATATTTGTCATGCCTGGCTTTGTACTTGGCTTGACTTTTATCTAATTGAGTATGAACAGTCTGATGAATGAGCTGTATTTGTTCAATAAACTTCTTGGCTCGAATGGCTTCTTTTGGTTCACCAACAGCTGTATCCTATCCATAGCAAACATCTAGAGGAGATTTAGGCAAGTATCCATAACAAACTTCAAATGGAGATTTCGTAGTAGAAGAATGAAGTACCCAGTTATATGCATGTTGTATGTAACACAATTGTTCATCCCATAACTTTGGATTTTTATTGTTGTAACCCCTAACCAAATGTACCACAGTGCGGTTCACAACCTCTATTTGTTCATCAGTTTGTGGATGAAATGCAGTGCTATTTTTTAATTTAGTGTCCATTAGTCCCCACAAAGTTGACCAAAACTCTCCAATAAATCAAGAATCTCGATAAAAAATAATTGAAGTAGGCAAACCAAAATGAACCCATACATGTTTAAAAAACAAATATGCAGTGCCTTCCCTAGTAATCTGCTTAGTGCAAGGAATCAAAACACACATTTTGCTAAATCTATCGACAACGACATATAAATTGTCATGTTTTCTTTGTGTCATAGGCAATCCCCCCACAAAATCCATAGAGATACTTTCCCAGTGGCGAGTAGGAACATGTAGAGGAGTGTAAAGTCCCAATTTCTTGTTACTAGGTTTACTTGTGGCACAAAGAGTACATCCCCTTATATATTTAGCAACATTTTCCTGCATACGAGGCCAATAACAATACATTTTCAAATGTGCAACCATTTTAGAAACTCCAAAATGACTATAAATAAGAGAAGTATGTGCTTCTCTAATCACGTGCACCCTCTCATTTTGAGGAATACATAGTTTACCCAAATGATACAAAAGATCATTGTGTAAATGATAGTCCAATTATTCTACTTGTCTAATACTCATCAAGTCTTTATAAACATCCTGAAAATCAAGATCATTCATATATTATTCTTTATAACTTTAATGAGATAAAGAACCATGTTGTAAAAGAATAGATGCAACAACCATAGGAGGCCTAGATAGCATATCTGCAACCTTATTCTGAAATCCTTTTTTATACTTGATCATAAGATGAAATTGTTGTAAGAAACCCATCCAATGAAAATGTCTAGACTGTTGTAGCTTAGTTTGTGATTGGAGATACTGTAAGGGCTGATGATCTGTATGTATTATTCTTTCTTTGGCCATTAAATAATGTTTCAATTTTCTAACACTTTGAACCAACACATACAATTCCTTATCATAAGTTGGATATTTTGTTACTGCACTTGTAAAGGTTTCAAAATGATAACAAACTAGTTTCTTACCTTGCATTAAAATAGCTCCCATAGCATACTCACTTGCATCCATCTCGATCTCAAATGGTTGTTGTATATTAGGAAGTGCCAAGATCGGAGCAGTACTTATCTTTTCTTTCAAAGTATTGAAGGCTTTTTGATGTTTGCCTCCCCACTAAAAGACCTATTTCACACTTGTCAAGGAATGCAAAGGTGATGCAATATATGAAAATTGAGCAATAAACTTCCTCCAAAACTATACTGCACCAAGAAAACTCCTAACCTCAATTGCGTTAGTGGGGGTAGGCCAATTAACAATAATTGCCACTTTTGCAGGATCAATTTTCAATTTACCATGTCCTACAATGTAACCCAAGTATATCAAAGAGGTCTTGCCAAATTCACATTTTGACATTTTTAGATAAATTTTTTCCCTTCCTAATGCATCTATGACTTTCTTAATGTAGATCACATGCTCTTCCCATGACTTGCTGAAAATCAATATATCATCTAAGTAAACTATAAAAAAAATTATCAAGAAACTATCTAAAAACATCATTCATTAATCTCATGAATGTATTTGGGGCATTACACAACCTGAAATGCATAACAAGCTATTCAAACAATCCCTGTTTTGTCTTAAAGGCAATTTTCCATACACCACCTTCATTAATTCTTACATGATGATATCCACTTCTCAAATCCATCTTAGTGAAATAAATAGCATATTTTTAATTGATCCAAAAAATCATCTATATGAGGAAGAGGGTAATGATTCTTAAGAGTAATTTTGTTTAAAGCACGAAAATCAACACACATTCACCAAGTGCCATCTTTCTTTGGCACCAAAATAATTGGTAAACCAACAGGAGATGAACTTGGATGAATAACACCTCTATCCAATAGATCCATTACCCATTTCTTGATTTCCTCATTTTCCACCACTGATAACCTGTACATGCCAATGTTAGGGAGAGGAGAATCTTGCAATAGCTGAATTTCATGTTGAACTCCCCTTTTGGGAGGTAAGCCCTTAGGATCCTGAAATACATCATCATAAGTAGAAATGATTTCAACCAATTCATTCTTGTGTCTAGGATCACACTTTTCCAAAGCTTGAGAATATTCTTTTTCCTTAGACTTAATCAACATGAGACAAAAAGTCTTGCTTGAATTAACTAGTCTTTTCATTTGCCCTACTGTAACCAAGGAAAGACTTGTTCTAATGTGATGTACTCTAACTATATATTCAATGACATCCTTAACAAGAAAGTACTTATTCTCCTCTCTATAGAAGATTGATTTTCTATCATAAAGATATGGGCTTGCCAAAACAATCCCACATATGTCCATTGGAACAACATCCAACTCAACCTCATCTATGAATTTGGATGCGATGGCAAACCTTAGCCTACAAGTTTGTGAGACTTGTAGCTTCGCATTGTCACACACCCACCCTAGTGGATAAGGCTTCAGATGGGGATTGGTTTGTAAGCCTAGCTTCTTAACAACCTCTTCAAAAATTAAATTTGCTTATGAACCACTATCAAATAGAGTGTCAATCTTAGTATGCTTTGAAAAAACTCTAATGTGGAACAATTCATTTCTTTTCTTATCAACATGCATAGAATTATGTCTAGAAGAAGATGCATCATTTGATGACTTAGTGCTAGAAGCTAAAAGAGAAAAATCATTAAGTAAACCCATAGCTGTGATCTTAGTTTCATCACCTGAATCTGATCCTAAGTCCTAAACCATAGCATTAGCCTTTTTTTCTTTCTTTTGAAACTTCTTAGGCCTTAACTTAGGATGTAGTTTCCAATACTTAAACTCATCGTGATTTTTCTTGCAATGATTAAAAAATGGTTTTCCTTCTTCTTTTTTAACAGTATAAGTGGACATCTGTTTACCCTTTCCTAATGAACTTTCCCCTTTGGAATGCTTAACATTAGATTGCTTACTTTTTACTTTAGGAAAATATTATTTTGATTATTTTCCTCTAGCCTCTAAATGAGTGGCTTGAACACATACTGCATCTAAATTAGTGGGATTGAACATAAGAATCATATGTCTTAAGTAACTATGCAACCCACCTATATATTTTAGTAGTGTTTCTTGTGTGTATAGAGGAACATTTAAAAGTAAAGCTTTTTTTCTAAAATCTTGTGTATAATCTTGAACACTTTGGCCTTTTCCTTGTCTAAAAATTTTCCAATCCATCATGGCTTATTGCATATAGCCTAAAGGATAGAATTGCAATCTGAGTTCTTCAATAAATTCATTCCAAGTAAAAATTGAGTTACCTTTTTGAACCTCAACTTCTTTCAACTTACTCTCCCACCAAATGAGAGCTGTACCTCCCATACGAAGAGTAGCCAAATGAATTTTTAACTCATCCCCTACAATCTTTTGGACCCTAAAATAAACTTCAATCTGCTTGACCCAATTATCCAACTTTTTAGCATTAACTTTGCCATTAAACATTGGTAATTCAAACTTAATATCCAATTTTAGTGAAGGGAGAGATTCCACAATTTTTTTACCATCATCCAATGGAGAAAGTTTTTCAGTTTCTTTACCTTTTGATTCTCATGAATCGCCTTCTTTTTCATTCTTAGATTTCCTTTGTTTGTCAAAGTATAGTTCCTCAACCATGCTTCTCATGTCCATGAAATCTTGACGGAAAGCTTGTTCGAATTCCACCTCTTCTTTGGCCATCCTTGAAGCATGCCTTGAACCAATCTCTGGATTATACTCAACGAGTTTTCCTTCACCCTTTTGGGATTTAGACCTTGTCAACATACACTAGTAATCACTGTTAAATAACAACCGCTCTAATACCAAAAATCTGATTTGTAAACTGAAAAATACAAGTGTATCACATTCAAAAATCACTTGTTCATGTTTATGAGATCCTTCAAATTTTCACTTTCTTGTGTTTAATTTGGATAAAGAAAGTAAAATAATAATTAAAATGAATATTAGAATGCAATAATAATCAAATAAAATCAAAGATAACACCAACAAGTTGATAACGGAGTTTGGCTTCAATAGCCTACATCTCTGGGTCTGCCCGATAGTGAGGACCATTCTATTAAAGTGCTATAACAAATGGCTTCAAAACCTTTACAAATCTTCAATTTCACCTTCTCTGATCTTTATATGCCTACAAATATTTTTATTAGACCTGAAAATAAAAGCCCAAGGTTGTATAAAGCAAAAACAAGGCTCTAATCCTCTTAATGCTCTTTACACAATCAGAAATCCATGTCAAAACAAGTAAAAATAACTCCCTTTTATAAAATTTCAGCCACTGTGGCTGAAGCGGTCAAGACCTTAGCTTTTTAAGCACTAGGTCTCAAGTTCAAAACTGTCTGCTCCATTCTAGGTGTGCTTTGCATGACGTTTTGACTTTTCCTCCTCCCTAAGCATGCTTGGATTCTTCTTTGGGTGCTCAAACTTGGTATTTTGTCCCACATGGTTGGGAATAAGTGGCTTGCATGCATTTAAAACTCTTGGTGCCTCCTTGGAAAGTTTCAACATCCCCCTTTTGTGGGAGACTTGGCACTAAGTGTTAATTGCTAGCTTTGTCCTCTTCTCACATGCCTCGTGGCAGGAATTCGTGATCCATTCTCGAGATTCTCCCATGTGGCATTTCTAGAAGTTTCTATGAACACCTGCTAACCACCACTTATTTCCACCTGATTGGTCCACTTGGCATGCCCTCATTGCGCCATGTCATCTTATGACACCAAATTTTTACCTGTTGAACCAAAACTTTAGCGGCCTATAACTTTTGCATATGGTGTCCGTTTTGCAAACCGTGAAAAGTGTGGGAAAGCTCTCAACGAGTAATAAAATTTGAAAATGATGTAAACTAAATTTGAAGACTTTTAAAAATATAATGGTACATGGATCCACCTAGATCAGAATATGGTGTATGTTCTTTCTTCAAACTAACATATCATCAACATACAAGCATAATATAATAAAAAAATCATCATCAAAATATTTGATGTACACATAATGGTTGGAACTAGACCTTTGATGTTCTTGTTCCAAAATAAAACAATCAAATTTATTATACCATTGTCTTGGGGCTTGTTTTGGGCCATACAAGCTCTTATTTAGTTTTCACACATAGTTCTCCTTCCCTTTGACCTCATATCCATGTGTCTACTTTATATACAACTCTTCATCTAAATCACAATGAAGAAAAACATTTTTCACATCTAACTATTCTAAGTGCAAATCCTCAACTATAACTAAACCAAGAACATTCATAATAGAATTCATATTTATAACAAGAGAGAAAAAATTATTAAAATCAATACCTAATTTTTGTGCAAACCCCTTAACCACCATCTTGGCCTTATACCTTTTTCTCCCTTCATCCTCTTATTTTATTATAAAGATCCACTTATTTGGAAATTCACTCTTGCCCTTGGGTATCCTTACCAAATCCCACATTTGGTTCCCCATGATAGATCTATTCTCTTCATCCATGGCTTGCTCCCACTTCAACTTGGCATATACCTACATTACTTCCTCATAACACTTTGGTTCTCCATTATCAGTGAGTAATAAATAATTAAAATAAGGAGAAAAATGTTCAAGTTCTCTTCTTACCCTAGAAGTCCTTCTTACCATAAGAGTTTGGGGTCCTTGTGTAGAAGGTTACTAAATTGAATCATTGGATACTTTGCCATCCATAATGTCACCCAAAACTATGTACTCTTTATGTTCCTATTCTTTTTCCTATAACTGATCGTTATACATGACTTTTTTTATTAAAGACTACATCTCTATACCAAAATATTTTATTATATCTAATACTCCATAAATGGAAACCAAAGTCATCCTCACCATAGCCAACAAATATGCATTTCTTTGATTTAGCCTCTAACTTGGTCCTATTTTCTTTCTTAATGAGTAAAAAAGCCTCACATCTAAAGACTCTAAGAAAATAATAATCAACATTCTTAATAGACCAAGATTGTTTTGGAATGCCTCCATCCAAAGGCATAGAAGGTCATCTATTAATCAGATATATTATCGTGCTAATTACTTATACCCAAAACTATAAAGGCAACTCTGCATGTAGCCTCATGTTCCTAGCATGTTCCATTATTATTTAGTTTATCCTTTTAGATATCCCATTATACTATGGAGTTTTTGGAACCATCCTTTGCCTATAAATTCTATTGTTATAACAATAATCAAAGAAAGCATTACTACAATACTCACCTCCATTATCTGATTTGAGACATTTCAACTTGAGACTTTTTTCATTTTCAACCAAGACTTTCCACTTCTTAAAAGTTTCAAATACATCATATTTATTTTTAATGTAATAAACCAAAAATTTCCTAGTTTCATCATCAATAAATGTAACATAATAATTGGATCCACTAATAGAAGATACTTGAGCTGGTCCCCATACATCTAAGTGTATGAGATCTAACTTGTGTTCTGTATTTGTGGGTCCAACCTTTAGTAACTTAACCCACTTATATTTCCCATACACATAGTTCTAATATAACTCTAGATCTAGATATTTCAATCAAAGTAACTTAACTTTTAATATTTATATGCCCTTATGGATCATATGACCGAGCCTATAGTGGCATATAGTTTCATCTCCATCTGTAGCAAGTAAATAAATAGAATAAATACTAATTGTAAAATATAAAGTACTAACTTTCTTACCTCTTTAAATAATAAGAGTACCTTTGTTAAATTTCCAAGAATCTATAGTAAACAATATTGAACATCCCTCACTACCCAATATCCCCATTGAAACCAAATTCTATCTAAACATAGGCATGTGTCTAACATCCTTAAGGATTTATGTGTTCACATTATACATTTTAACCTAAACACAACCTTTCCCTAATATCTCATATGGTTCAACATCACCAAGATAAACATGTCCTAGATTATCTTGAACATAATTAGTAAAATAATGCCTATGTGGATTGACATGAAAAGAAGCCCCTGAATCTAATACCCAAGACTCAAAAACTATCCATAGAATACTGACATGATTTAAATAATATCAAATTTACCTCATTTTTTTCCTCTTTGTTGGAATTCTTATCTCAAATTCACCAATAATATTTCTTTGAGTTTCCACTCTTCCCATAATGCTAACATATCATCTTGGATCTAGATCTGGACTTAGATCTACCTTTTGAATTTCCATGATTACTTTTGTTATTGTATTTTTTATTCTCTCTAGTACCAATGGATAAAATATTACCTAGAGATGATTCACTAGTGCTTTTCCTTCACATCTCCTCACTAAGAATCACACCTATAACATCCTCAAAATTTAAGCTTCCCTTGGTAGGGACTGCATTACTCACAACTATAACCAAAATATCTCAACTATCAGGTAAAGAAAATAATATTAGAAAATATATAACTTCATCATAAAACTTAATTCCAACTAAATTGATCATAATTACAACCATATTAAAATCATTTAGATGATTAACAATTAAACCATTCTCAGACATTTTCATGTTAAACAATATTTTCATAACAAATTTTTTATTAGAAGTAGAGGGTTTCTCATATAACTTTACAAGTTTATCCATGAGATATTTTTTGGTATTCTCATTATAAATAATAAATTCAATATAAGATTCAAGGCATAACCAAATGGCTCCCAATGCCTTCATATCAAGTAATGACCAATCTGCATCACTCATACTTACAGGGTATTCTCTTTTTCCATCCAAGAGGATATGAAGTTCCTTTTGATATAGGTAATATTCAATCCACATTTTACATGAACCAAAATTCTTACCATAAAACTTATCCACCCTAAATCTGATCTCTTCTACCACATCTCCCATTCAAGCTAATAGCCTTCTTATGATTTAACACTTCAAAAAAATACAACTAATTGCTCTGATACTAGTTATTAGGAATTTAAAAAATAAATAAATTAGATTTAATATATCCATAAATAAAATATAACTTATGAAATGAAATTCATAATGGAAACATTCCTCAAATCATAGTTATTATGTAAGCTTAAATGGAGATAACAAGAATCAATCACACATAACATAGATCTACCATGGTCCACCAAATGTGGGATACATCCACCAAAAAAGTTCTCAAATAATATATTAATATATAACAATATTATATTTAATGTTCATAGAGATAGATAATCTCCTGTAGAAAATACTACATAAAAAGCTTCACTTTCACCGGCACCTACATAATGATGTATCTCACATGCTGTTATACCACACCCTGTATATATAAAAAATGAAGGAAAATCTATAAAAGGAGGAGAAATTATGTCATTATTATCCAGGATAATAATCATCCATAGAGGACACCTTAGCTCCACCTCATAAAGCTCATCCAAAAGCCCATCTAAGAAGGACCACATTAAAGATATAGTCTCAACCTTTTAAGGCTCATTTTTTAACAACATGTGATCACAACCAACTCATTGAAATAAGGAAGGCATTAAATTTTTCAATGAACAACCAATATCCCTAAAAATAAGGAAATCAATCCCACTTCTAATAAGAAAGGAATTCACATGAAAATAAATAAATATAATAATTAATTTCTTTAAAATAAGGAAATCAATCCCACTTCTAAAAAATGAGGAAGTCAAATGAAAAGTATTAAATATACATTTAATAATATTCCACTCACATGTGGACTACATAATAAATGTGTTTCCCACACCCTTGGAGATCTCTAATCCCCCAAAACATGCCACCATGGTTATGTGATAGCCTCAAAGGGCTCCACATTCAACATGCATATGGTGTCTATGAACCTAGTTGTGTTGTTAATGTTGAACTGATCATGTGCATTGATAATGTTCCATTTCACAAGCCTGATCCTTTTATTTGAGTTGATAACAATGATTATGATGACTCTAGAGATGATGAAGCATCAATTATAGAAGGTGACCTAGTGGATAAAAGTGTAATTGATAAAGAGTTGCCCACAAAAATAAATAAAAATAACTTGAAGAATATTGAACTTAGAAGAATAATTTTAGGAAATGGAGAATTTAGAGAAGGAAGATGCATATTCTACATTTCAATCACCATTATCACATGTTCCTGCTCATGCATTTGAAGAGCTAGTCCAAGATGATGAGCATTTATGTGGAAGTGATGAAACCTTCCCTACATCATCATAAGGGGATGAAATAGAAGAATAAAAATGAGGAGGATTTTACTTTAATAAAAATGAGATGAAAGAGTTCAAAATTCATGATGTATCTCCTTAGTTCAGCGCTAACTTTGAACCAATGGACTTTACACAAGTTTTTCTCCTAGCAGCATGGGCAGTCAAGCCTGAAATGGGAAGTAAATAATATTTAGGCTTGAACAAGGAAGAGTTCCTCTATAATCTTGAGTTAAATGAAGAGAATTATATAATGAGTTAGATTGATGACACCATAACCATCCCTAATTTCATAATGCCAACATGTTCTATGTTCATGTAGTAGATATGGTTAAGATATACATATAAGATCATAAACATATTGTTATGAATAAACAAGTCATGCCATTAGATATGAAACCTAAGAATGATCTAATTTATACCATATATCCACATACTTAAACCACTAAAGACAAATTACTAAGGTCTTCAATATGAGAATAACTTGAACCACTCACATGCCTTCTAAATGATGAAGACAATAAAGAGGATGCTATGCAAGCATCCATTTTCATCGATGATAAGCCACTAGTTGATTATTTATCTATTGCAAAAAAGAACATGTTACTATGATGGGTGTCATCAATACCCTTTATTTAATATTATCAATCTATGGTTGGTGTTTGAAGGCTATATACAAAAGGAGAAAGAGAGCATTGGTAAATGGTTACTTATATCACACTCCATACTTTATATGAATTAATAATCACTCTTACATAGATTAAATCACACTTGCTAAAATAAAATCATAGTTGCAAAAAGTAAATCCAACTTGCAGAAATCAAAACACTCTTGCATGAAATTAAAGCACACCTGTAGAAAACAAATTGTTGAATTAGAAATAAATGATAAACACATAAAAAAAATTTAGTTTTATAACAAAATATAAAAAATAAACTATTTACAACAATAAGAAAATAAAATGAGAATTTACAATACAATGATAATTATAAAATAAAGAAATAAAATAAAAATACATGGATCCATCTTCCTTGGAATGAGTGGCCAACTCATTCCTTAGAAGAGGATTTACTCAAGACATAAGTTTTAGAATGGGTTTCTCAAAATAGTTGAAATAAAAGTGTATTGATTAATTTATTAATTTATTATTTCATTTGGGTGTGAAAGGTTGCCTTTATAATTCACACTTCCAACCAACACCTTATTTGGGAGTAACAATCCAAGATATTTTATCCTATCTCAATCGCTATAGAATTTGGAGATAGATATTTACTCTGATAAAATCTATGACAAAATAATCTCTATGTCCACCAAATATGGAGAGAGTTATTATTTTGAATATCATTATATAAACCTATATTTGCATATAATCTTCAATGGAAACTCTATACATAGAAACATATATATAGAAAGAATATAAATGGAAAGCATTCCTTGTGATATTTGGAACATTAGAATACATTTATAAATAATTCCCAAACATATCTATAGTAGTTTTGTTGAATTCCATTTCAATTCTTTTGAAATCTATATCAACCTTCTAAAATTTATAGCAAGCCTGATGAAATCCATAGCAAGCTTGGTGAAATCCATAGCCGATCTGATGTAATCCATAGTTAATTCATAGTATGCCTATTATAATCCATAGCTATTGTAACAAGCCTATTGTAATCTTTAGCTATTGTAATAATCCTATTGTAATCTATAACTATTATGGGATTCTGTAGCAATCTTGTAGGAGTCCATATCTTGACCAAAATACTAAATCTTGCTATAGAATAATTCAACATGGTTATTCTTCATACTTTGAGTCATTATTAGTATATTATGAACTATATATGCAATCATTGATAGTTTTTTAATTAATAATCATTATAAATAACTAATTAATAGATAAAAAATAATTCTAAAGACATAACAATGATATATACTTACTATTTCATTCTAGATAAACTATAAGTTTGGAAACTACATTTAGATCCACTTCTAATGCAAGAAAAAGGATGTTATTATATGGATATAATGAGCTATTTTATGGAATCATCACATTACTTGTTTGGGTCTTCAAATTAGTATGGTGTGTATGAATTCCTATGGCCCTATTATTCACTACAATACAATTCATGGTCTCAAGTATTTTATTCACCCTACCCCAAGTGCTTTCTTAAAATTAACTATAAATACATTGTTGAATTGCATAATCTTAAATTGCTTAATTTTATTGGAAAGAACATTGATAAATATTTGTGGGATAGTGTGTTATATAGAAATGGAAAACATAGATTCAATTAGATGTTTATTTTCTCTGTCTCAAAATACATAAAATAATATCGTGTCTAATTGATTCAAGCATGCATTTACTTGAAAATCCTTGTAAATAATTTCTTTCCTTTTTCTTATTTTGTTTTATTTTTTTCCTTCATGTCCCATATTGTTAGCTTAGGTCTTCTTTTATTTTTTTTACCTTCATTTTTGGTTCTATCCCAATATTTTTCATGTGTTTCCCCTATTAATCAAAGTAATGAAGAGAAAATATGTTGTATAAGTAACATAAATGGTGTTCAAATAACCTAATTGCAAATTTTACTTCAAAATATTGTGTGAACTACTATTATTAAATTTTCCATTTCTTAAATTATAAAGGTCAATGATTTTGAATAGAACTTGAGAATTTATAAAATTTATTGTCATATTCAAAACCATCTAATGCACTTAATGAAATATCTAAATAAAAATGCAACATTACTTTAACTCTGGTTTGTATCAAGGTTTCATGAACTTTTTTTTTTACTTGTGGCTTTCTCCCCAACCCTTTATGGATGAAAAAAAAATATCTTTTAAAAAATAATTAAACTAAAATTTAAAATTTGAACCTTCTCCTTGAAAGGGTGATCTTGGTAACCTACACCATATGCTTTTTAACCAATTTGGTAGTAGATCAAGGCATTTGGAAAGGACCATGGATGTCTTTACTAGGGATAAAAACATGTGGATGATAGTAGAGAAATACCCACATCATTTCACCCAAGATAAAACTAAAAAAAAATACATTGGTAATTATAACCTTATGTGAATATGAATTGATACGTGTGAATGCAAATAAAATGAATTAATCACTTGGTCACACATTTGGATGGTCTTTAGTTAGATTCTTAGCTTAGTATGTCACTTATTCCTATTCAATTTAGTGCCTTTTAATTATAGTTTGTTCTAGGTGATTTTTTGCAGTTAATGCTTTTTATTCTTGTGAAATCAAAGATTCTAGATTCTCATAATACTCAAGAGTATTTCCTAGTATGAGTTTCCATCTACTACTACTTGCACAACACATTCCATTTTAAAATTTTAAAAATAGACCCTCTTTTTGTTATGTATTTTTGTCATATAACTTAAGGAGTTCATTAGTGGTTGACTATCTTAAATTACCTTCTTATAAATGCATATTTACTGTATGTAAAGATTTAAAGTCTTAACATGAGCTTCATGGTTTTAGCCAAGCCCAAATATTAAATATACAATATAATACTTGGCATAGAAATCATATTTAAGATCCATTAAGTTAAAAATATGAATTTGCATGAATATATTAAGTCTTAGTTTATTTTAAACACATGTAAAGATTCCTTTTAGACTATTTCACCTTGGTTACATGAAAACTACCTAACTATTTTAGAGTTTTCTACTACTTTTTCTTATTAGTTTTGATCCATTTTTATTTTAATTTGATCTAAATTAGATAAATATATATAATGATTTATCCTTTACTTATATTTTTTCATATGAATGGATGAAGGTTGATTTTAAATGGATTTATTTCTCTAAGTTTTCATATCTTTTCATTTCATTAAAAAGGATAGCCATTTTAATTTAAACTTAACTAACTGTGCCTTTTCTCTTTTTGCTCATAGGTGCCTAAACTTCATCTAACACCATATGATAAATTCTTATAACTTTAGGTAGCCTAGGCTTATTCAATAGGAATTTAAACACTTAGATAATTTTACAAAAGTTTCCTGGTGCATATGGTATCTTTTCATTACTCCATGGGACTTAGTCAATTTTCAAAGTTTAGTTGATGGGCCTATACATCAACAAAACTCTAAGAAATCAAATCAGAGGGATGTTTCTAGTAATTAATATTCTGGGACTCATTAATCCCATTCAAAATAATACATTTAAAAATCTTTAGGAAAGTAAGTTAGCAAGATTGTGTCATGTGGCATGATCTTGATGACCTATTACCCCAAAATGATTTGTGCAAGCAAAGAGCCTTTGGCCAAGCAAACAAATGAGATGTTTATATGTGGTATCATCCTGGTGACCCACTATCCCATATATGTCCATACAAATAATCAATATTTGGGAAAGTGGGTGATTATGATGACACCACATGGTGAAATATCATTACTATGTAGCCTCATGGTAGTCTATGTAGCCTAGTAATGTGTCAAAGATATGGGTAAACAAGGTTATGTCATGTAGTGAAATACCACTTCACTAAAACATAAGCCCATCAACATACATAAGTTCCAAGTTATTAATAAGGGAAGAACATAATGTAGACATATGGATTGACTTGATAAATAAAGGATAAATTATTTGCATAGCCATCAATGTACTAGTTTAAAGTAGATGGTCTATTAGCCGTCAAAGTCATCCAAATCTAAGAATGTAATATGTACCCATTTTGATTTGAAAAATAAAGTTTCAAATGGTTTTCCACAAAAATATTATTGATTAATGATAGAGTTTAATGTAAATCTAGGTAGAGGCATTAACAAAAATATGGCATACACATTGGGATTAAGTGCAGAAGCATAAAAGACAAAAGATTGCCTTAAAGAGGAGTAAATTTAGCTATGTAGGACATGGGAAATTAGGTATAATAATGTAATCTAAAGTGAATTCTAAAGTAATAATTCATTACTATTTTAGTAAAGCATGGTCCTTGATGTTTTCATGATCAAATTGACTAGAAATGCATTCCAAAATGATCTTAAGGGAACCCTCTGCATTGATTGTGTATAACTACCCCATTGGTGGGAAAGTTTGAAAAACCTCAAAACTAGATGCCTATATAATATAATCTCTTGAATTGTAATAAAGAGATGGTTCCATTAGAATAGAGTAGATTAGTATGCTAAACTAGTTAGTTCTCCATAGTTAAGTAGATTAGGCATTTGATTTCATTCATTTTTCCTTTTTTCTTAGTTATATTTTTGAGTCAAGGCTATTTAAAAGCCATGTTTGTAACTCACCTAACCATTTGATGAATCCAAATTGATATCTCAAATAGAAACATATTTGGATGAAATATTATTCATCTGGTAGACTTGGTCTACATATGTATATGGTAACCCTATTTTACTCATTGGCTTTGCTACTTCATTCTACAAGCTCTTGCACCATATTTAGTTGGAGCTGTTTTAGGTTTGGGTCGAATAAGGACTAGTTACTTTAGGATTAATGTAATAAACATAATAAAGATATCCTACATTAGAAAGTAGACCATTTCTTTCACTTTTCTCCCTATCATTCCCTCTTTTCACTTTTTTATCAGATAACTAGAATATATTAGTTTAGCTTCTAAGTTACAATCAGAGCTGATGTTTATCTTGATTGTATGATCTTGTATGTTTCCTATTATGAACTATTGAATTCATGTGATAGAGGTATATCATTTAATAAACTATTTATTCATAGTTAAAATTATTTTGTTGATTCTATAAGCATGAGATCTTAAACTTAAATGTATATCTAACTATCTAAAATACTCTAATAACTAGAAAAGTCCATTTGAAATGGAATTATCAAAATGATCCATTGAATGAATATTAGTTTTCCTAGACCAGGTAGAAGAAAACATGGTGATTTCTTGGGAACTCCTTATAAGAGGGGTTTTCCTTTGGGTGCACCAAAACTACAAAAATAAATCCTATCATTGGCCATTCATTCCTATCAAATTATCGATAAATAATTTTAATATGATTGATTTTAAGCCTACATGTACTCCTATTCAAGTTATTTTAATATATTGATCCAAAACTTGCATGTGAAAAATCTAAACCTACTTTGTATAGACAACTTGTTAGTAGTTTGATTTATCTAACCATTACTAGGCCATATATTCCATATGTTATTAGTGTTATTCTATATTTATGAAAGATCCATATTTAGATAATTATAAATTATAAAAAAAATTATACTTCATTATATCAAAGGGATTGTAAATTTTGGTTTATTTTATACTTCCAATGATAAAGCTAATTAGTATGATTATTGTGATGTTAACCATGTTGGCGATACTATAGATCACAAATATACATCTGGATATCTATTTAATTTTTTTTCAAGTTATATCCCTTGAAGAAATAAAAATAAACCTATTTTCTCTATCTCTTTTATCTAATCAAAGTATAAAAGTGCTATGGAAGCTGTTAAATAATCAATGTGACTATGAAGGTTGTTAGGAGAACTCCATTTGGTTATTTTTTTATAGTACCAACCTTCATTATAATAACTAAATTTATATAGATACTAGTAAAAATACAATGAAACACCAAACAACTAAACATATTGAAGTTCCTATGAATTTTAGTCAAGAGAATGTCATCAATAGTGATATTGATCTATAGTTTTATTCTATGGATGAATAAGTGATGCATAGATAACTTTAATAGGCCATAATTTTTTATCCATAACTCTTTTTGAGATCTCATTTATTCTAAAATGACTATATCAAAATTTTTAGTTCATCTGTAACCCATACTATCTAGTTATAGATGTTTTTATAATTTTGCAAAGGCCATACATGACCATATGATGGGTCAAAAATGTAGTTTAGTATTTTTTCAAGTTTTTTGTCTATTTTTATAAATAATATATTTTTGTATTTGGACATGAAATTTAGTTTAAATTAATCCAGTATTTTACTTTTAGTATTTATAATACATGTGTATGTTTTTAGGCCCATTTGAGCTTTCATGCAAAACTTCTAAAAATATCAGTTGAAAATCACTAGAAGATGAAAGTTACTAAAAACAACATGGGTCAATTATCTTTAGATAGATTTTCATATATTTATATTTTTTAATTATTCATGTCCACCTGATTTAAATATTTTAATGTAATATTTTATTCATTCAATAAGAATTAGCAAATAAGTTTACTTTCATGCATTTTTTGAGTTTTATGCCTATAGATATTTTGCTTAGCTAGTTCATGTTTTCATTATCTAGTATCAGAGCAAGTTTGAATCTTGGAGGTAATATATTTATGAATTAATATTTTTATTTTGTTATAATATTTTTTTATTAGACAATAGGTGTCATATATGGTGAGAGGATAAGGATGAGGAGGAATTGCTTAGATAAATAACACTATGCAAGATATATAGAGGCAAGTGGAACAATTAATTGTAATTATCACAAATATAATACAAAGGTGAGTGAATATGAAATAGAGGAAGGAATAGATCATTAATTTGAGATTTAAAAAGAAGAGGAAAGTTAATAGTAACCATAAATTGAAGAGATGATGGTTAGAGATTTAGAGGGAAGGAATCAAGGAATCGAGGTTGATATTCCAGATTATGGAGGTAGATTAAAGCCATAGGAGTTGATAAATTGGATGAACAACATGGAGAAGTATTTTGAATGGAAAACTATGAGAGATGACAATAAAGTAAAGTTTGTATGTATATAAGTTAATTTTCATGCAATTATTTGGTGGGATCACTTATAGAAAGAGAGACAAATAAAGGTTAAAGAGAATATCAACACATGGAGTAAGATGGAGACAAAGACGAGGGATAAATTTATTCCTATGGATTATGCACAAACCCTATATATAGTATTCCATAATTTAAGGTAATTATATCATAGTATACATGAGTATATAGATGAGTTTTACAATATTTCTATACGAGTAGATCATGATGAAATAAAGGAATATATGGTTGTAAGGTATGTAAATCATTTGAATTTTTTTATTCAAGATGAATTGAGCATGCATAGAATAATTTTCATTAAGGAGGCTTATTATTAACTTTGAAGGTAGAGGATAAATAAAATAGATAAGATTTTAGAAAATCAACTGGGCCAAGAAGAAGATGATCCCCTTTAATAAGGGGATGAGGTGGGTTCAATAGCACTAGAGGTGTGTTTATTTCTAGGATAAGATAATCATCACATCGTGTAGAAATGAAATAGTATAATAGATAAGGGTTTCAATACCAGTAAAGAGGAGGAATATTTTAGAGAGGATAGGGCTATCATGGTTCTATAGGTTGGTTTCCAAATAAATGTATGTCTTATGTTTATTACAAATGTGGAGAAGTGCAGAGTGAATTTGAGTGTGCACACTATCATGAATAAGAAAATAGGTAATAAGATCACCTAAGAGTGAATTTAGTTGATACTGAGACATAAGATTAAAATACTAAAGTTGTAAAAAATATTAGATAAAATCTCATGATGAGGCTAAAAATGAGTGCTCCAAGGAAATTATAGGTGAATAATAAAGAAGGTGATGACATGTGGTTGTTAACAAATATTCTTTAAACAAGGTGTGCTTTAGGAGGTAAGATATGAAAATTCATTATACATGGTGGTAGTTGTGAAAATATGGATTCTAAGGATATGATAAAAAAGTAGGTTTGTAATGTGAAAAGCATCTCTATTCTTATCATATTTCATGGTTTAATAAATGGAATGAAGTTATAATAGATAAAAGGTGATTAATGAAGTTTTCTATAGGAAAAACTTACAAGGATGAAATATGGTGTGATGTTATACCAATAGATGCATGCCATGTGTTATTGGGAAGGCCATGGAAATTTGATAGAAAAATAATCCATGATGGAGAAAAAAATAATTTTTGGAAAGGTGATACAAAGTTCATTTTACTACCTCTTAAATAAGAAGGGAAGTGGAAAGCATGTTGTCCACAAAAAAATTGTCAAAGACATGAAGATAAATGGTTGTTGTTATACATTAATAGCAAATAAAGAAGACATAAAAGTGGTGTAAATAACTACAACCTTATTTTACTAACCTAACCATGCAAAAGTCTTTATTTTAAAGACTATTAATTATCACTTTATTCACTCATATTTACCTTTCAAAGAGGGGGAAAATATATACACCTAAATCTACTCACCCTAACTATTTCACTAATCCCACTATTTATCTTAATTAATTCCATAACCATAATATTAACTAATTAATTAAATCTTATCCCCCATAATATATCCCCTAAATTATTTTAACCTTATACACTATCCCATACTCTATTAATCCCTCCATTATCCCACTAACATCCCACTAAATCACTAATACCACCTCATTTACTAGCCACTTGCCAATTTAAAATTCAAATATATTCTACCTACCCCTATCTAACATATACATATCCTCTCATACACACCTATATCTTTAAACCTCCATAAATTGCTAATTTATCCCTATTAACTCCTAATCTAAGCTAGAATCCTCTAAAATATAGAGACTTCCCTAACTCTATAAGATTCTCTAAACTAGAGAGTTCTAAATGAGTTTAAAATTCATTTAAATCCTCATCTATCACCCTATAAATAACCAAGCATGGAGCTTGGTTAGACTAATTATAAAGATTATAATCCATCCTTGCATGCATATACTAGATCTTTCATATCTGTCATACACTTTTGCATCCATTTTAGCATCCAAAAATCCATTCATCCTTTCATCTTAAAGCTACCATTATCAAGCAATATAATAAGCAATCAAAAATACTTGAATAATCCATTTGAAGATATTAGAGGGATGACAAGAGGAACAAGTGATGGTAATAATCCATTCATAATTATGATTTCTTATATATTCTCCCCATTTTATGTTTTTTTAGATATTGGGTTAAGTTACTATTTTTAGTATTTTAAATCCATAGCTCAAATTTATAAGCATACAATACTAGCAAAATAAGTAGAAGTATTGAAAGAATATGCAAATGTTATACCTGATGAGTTACCATATGGCTTACCACAAAAAAAACTCATTCAACATCATATTTATTTAATTCTAGGATCATCTCTACCCAATCAAGTAACATATAGGATGAGTCCAACAAAACATGTAGAATTGAATAAACATGTTACTAAATTGGTGAGAAAGAGTGTAGTAAGGGAAAGCATGAGCCCATTTGCAACACCAACATCACTAACTCCAAATAAATATGGAGGTTGGAGGATGTGTTTAGATATCATGTTAATAAGAAAAATACAATCAAATACAGATTTTGTGTACCTCATTAAGATGATATGATAGATGTATTTATAGAATAAAAATACTTTATTATGATTGATATAAGGAGTGGTTACTATCAGGTTTAGATTTATGAAGGAGATGAATGGATGATGATTCCATTCCAATTATCTAATGTACCCAACACATTTATGAGGGTGATCAACATAGTGCTACCAGATTAAATTAGTACTTTTATTTTGGTTTATTACAACAATATTTTATTATTCAATATGACCAAAGAAGAGAACTTAAGGCATTTTAGAATGGTATTAGAGTTCTTAAGAAAGGATAAATTGTATGTAAATTTGAATAAGTGTAGTTTTATGTATAGTAATTTGATATTTTTAGGATTTTTAATTCTAGTAGATGGTGTAATAATGGATGAAGAAAAGGTAAAGGCAATTTTTGAGTGGCCTAATCCATAGAAAAACATATAGATATGAAGTTTATGTGATTTAAAACTTTTTTATATAAAGTTAATTTAAAAATTTAGTAGTATTGTTGCACCAATAAAATTTTACATGAGGGGAAAATAATTTGAGTGGACAAGAGGATCATTAGAAAGATTTGAGTTCTTGAAAAAGAAGATTATATGAGAACATATTTTAACAAAGTATTTATGGTTGACTTTTATGCTTCAAATATGGGAATTGATTTTGTTTGGAGTCAAGAAGGAAGGTCAATAGCATAATCCAGTGAGAAATTGAATGACTTAAGAAATAAGTATTCTACATATGATGTTGTATTAT